>LBFL01005004.1:1391-12073 GCA_000988845.1 Hypochthonius rufulus
CACACACACACACACACACACCACACACATCCAGATACTCTAATATTTTAATAATATAGATCGATATAAAAACTCAGGAATTTTTATACAATTATCATGGATTACATATAATACCATCTAAAAAAAATAATTTCGCAATCAAATGCTATGATTCTGATCAAACAACTATATGAATTAAATTATGGTGCAAAACCGGTTGGAGTTAAGAATCAATAATTTGCAAAATTATTAGTTGCAATTGGAATTCTACATATTAAAATAGATTGTCCAGCATCACATATTCTATTTAAATACTCTGAAAAGGAGGAGTATTCATTTCATGTCACAAGACAATGCGCACATCGTAAAGTAAAAAATATGTGGAAATAGTATCAAATAAACTATAAAAAAGACTCAACTTAGTACATTCATTCTTTTACAATATCTTGGGAAGTGCTTTATACAAAAAGTATTGGAAATTGAAAAAAGCCTTCAGATGTTAAAGTAACAGTAGTGAAATAATCTCCGTACTTATAATTTATTACTGGTACTGAAGTTGAAGGGAAAAAGGGTTGATGTTCAAATTACGTATCAGATTTAAGAATTTGAAATTTGAATCAATGATTAAATATGCCGCGAAAAACAAAGATTTTGTGTTTGCAACATTATCTAAAAATATATCCGTCGAAATCGTAAGACGTAATCACAAAATAAGTTCATCAATTTAAATGGAAGTTGAGCACCTCAACGGTTGTAGGGATTGTGTAAAAAACTCTCGTCAGTTGCTATTACGAGATGATGAAATGAAAGAATTGATATCACTTTATGATGAAATCTCCCCTATTATGTCCGATCAATTATTTGTAAACCTTAATTCATTAATAAAGTGTTATAAAATTGTAAATATTGTTTGCATTTGTTCTTTAAAATGTAAATTAGATTTATCAATAGTTGCAAATGTCTTATTTGACATTGAATATCGACTTCAAAAATTTCGTGCTGCAATTACGCGATTACGCAATCCTAAAAGTACAATTCTAGTTTTCCCAAATGGTAGTATCGTAATTTTGGATACGAAATCCAAGGACGATGCCCAAAAGGCTGCAATTATAATTACTCTACTCATCAGAAGAATTGGTTAAAGTGTAAAGTATAAAAGCGTTGAAGTAAAAATTTATGTCGCCATTATGGATTTAAATTATTATGGTCATAATGTAAAAGTGAATTTAGAAGAAATATACGACAAATACAAAAATGGAGTAAATGTGATATACGAAAAAGAATTATTTCCTGCACTCATATCGGCATATGCGTATGAAAATTAATGTATTCAATAAAGGAAAAATTGTCATGGTTGGTGCCCGAAGAAAAAATGAATTAAGTGACGTATTTAATCAAATATTACTAATTTGTTCATCTGTCACATTTATCTAGATTTGAGGGAGTATATAAACAGACTTTAGTAGTAAACATTCTCAATTATGAGTAATCCATTAGATAAAGGAAATGAAATTTTAATTTTCAATAATGTATTAACTGGTTATGGAGGATAAGGACAATGGTCGCCATTATCTAATTTTTATAATTATAAATTCACCTATTGCGGAATTGAATGGGAAAATAGTGAGAGTGACATAATGTGGGAAAAGGCCATATTTTTTTTAATGATTTTATTACTGCCGAATCACTCATTAGAAGTTCAGGACCTGCTGAAGCAAAGAAATTGGGACGACGTGTAAAAAACTTTAATGTCTATGCGTGGAATCAAAAAAAAATTAAAGTTCCGGAGATTTTATAAGTAAAATTTTCACAAAATGAAGAATTGAAGAAATGGTTATTAGATACTGGAAATGCATGCTTAGTAGAAATCGCGAAAGTTGATGCAAGCGGTAGATTGATTTATTGGGACAAAATATGGGGAATTGCTACTGGACCAAATCATCCCGACATTTCGAAACCAGAAAAATGGGGAATACGGACTAAACTTCTTAGGTGAAACACTTATGGCTGTACGCAATAAATTAAGAATGCAATTTTTGATTAAATCTCGTGATAATACAAATATGATTTTATTGGTAATGGTAATTTTATGTTTTTAATAAATTTTATATAATTAAAATTGTAATGTTTTCTTAATGTTTATCTACATTTATCTTTTAACAAAAGTTGTTTTGCATATCCCCATTCTGTTCTAATAAAATCTTTTATTTTAATTTCTTTATTATTTAATTTAAAAATGCTTTCGTTAAAAGATATTGCGTTACATTCCACACCAACAAATGACCATTTATCGAATATATCTTGTGTCAATTCTGTTTCGTAATACCAATATATTTTTGATTCTGCTCCCATCATGCTCATTAAAAAATGAATAGAAAAACATAAAACACTTATTGTTTTATACTCATAATAATCTACTGGATGTTATTTAGTAAATCCTGATATTGCTAAATCGAGACCTTTAAATTTTTTCAAAATAATATATGAATAAATTAATTATTCCTGAAATTCAATGTCCATTTTTACGAAAAATAATTTGACAAAATCCTCAATTATACATGTAATCATAATTCATGAGTTTATTGGCTTCATGAAGATTAGACAAAAAATTGCAAAATTTATTAATATATTCAGCACAACACCAATTGGATTCATTAATGTCTAATAAGTAATCGATAAAAGTACGAAATCGATCCCCGCATATGTCGCCAATATAATTTAAACTTTTCGGATGTACTGTAACCACGTTTCAATTCTGCGTGAAAAGAATCACCACCTTTAAATATGAAATTATTAATTTCATATTGTCTAAGACTACTATAGCACCACATATTAAATTATATTACTATTAGTGTAAAACTTTTATTATATTTCTGGATGATACAGATATTTTTATTAATAATGGTAATTTTATATTTTCAATAAAATTTATATAATCATATTTATAATATTTTCTTAATGTATTTCTACACATATTTTTTAATGACGTAAATTTTGTTAAACCAATAGAATTTGTTATATAATTATTTATACATGATTTATTATACTTTAGAGTGTAAACAAAATTCCATTCGAACCGAACCCCATTTATCGAATATTTCTTGAGTTAATTCAATATTCCAATGCCAATAAATTTTTGAATGAACACACATCATACATATTTGTCAGGCAAATATTGGTCGTTTACTAATAACAATAAAAAATAAGACACTCTCCACTCTTTATCTATACGTGCAATTGGCTTCTGTTCAGATTCTAATGAAATTGTTAAATCAATACATTTTAATGCTTTTAAAAAACATGATAATAATCTAGAAATTCCTTTAATTTTATAATTAAATGGATTTAAAATGATATGACACAATGCACGATAATACATGTAATAATTTTTACAACGATTATCTTTTAGGTGCATATTTTTCAATAAGTCAATTAACAAATTTAAAAACCAGTTTACGTCACAACAATTTGATCCCATTATTTTAACACAGCCAATTATACGAAAATATGTCCAATGAACATTTAATATAATATTTTCCATAGCATCAGGGTGATAAATAATGGCATGACATATTTTAGCCATTACAAGGTCGAAATTCTTTGATAAAAATACCATACATTCATTTTCAGAAATATAAAACGGATAACACTTGATAAAAAGAAAGTGTTAAAAATTGAAGAATAAAGTAAAAAATGTAACTTCCTGTAAAAATATAAACTTAAATCAAAATTTTATTCTGATATAACTAAAGACTCAGAGAATTCTGTTACATATAATTTATATAATGCTTACGATCGTGTAATCCCAATCATTGAAATGCGAACAGTCGTGACAGATATTGCAATCGAATTTCTTGAAGGATGCTATGAAAGGATTATACCAAATTTGGACCCTCAATTTTTTAAATATTTAATCAAAGACGAACGTTATTATACAGGTTATAATAGAGGTTCCCATAAAAATATTTACATCAGAGTTTATAATTGCGAAAAAAAAGATTATTATATTTTTAAAAATGAGCATATTGCACAACTTGTCTTTGAGAAAATTCAAGATGCTCATTTCATAAAAATGGATAATTAAAATTGCAATGCAATTTTTCATGATGCATAACGTCATTACATTATTTGCATAGCCACAGTATCACGTGATTTAATTCATCATTAAATATTCATGACCTTGACCTAATTAATCAAAGGAAGAACGTCAACAAAATTGCCTGGGGGCATGACGTAAGCTGTGACGTCATACCTCATTAGCATGTAGAAACTAAGTACTATCTACTCAACAACTGATCATGCAACCAAAAAATCATTAATGGGCCACAATATAAATTATCAACGGTTGCGAATTTTTTTTTTAAGTCTGACTGCTAATATTTTTTGTTCATTTGTTTAAAATTTAAACTGCTAACTTTTTCTAAACAACACCAACATGAAATTCTATATCGTTCAAAAAGGGTTAATGCTTTTTCTTGATCATTGACTATTTCTAATTGCATTAGTTTTTTAGCTACGATGGGCGGTTGGTAGAATACGATGAGATAAAACAACTTGCTGTGCAAGACCCTTTAACAAGTTACCAAATGCATAAAACTCGCGTTCTTCGCGCGTTGACAAAGCCTCTCCTTGTGCTAAACGTTTATACAATACTATTAACACTTGAAGTTGAATGACAAAATCTAGTCAAATAAGCGGAAGAAAGAAACAGCGCTTAGTAAAAAGCTCGAGTGATGGCAGCAGCTTGACGGTTAATATAAAAACTGCGAAATAGCCATTAGCTAAGCCCGCCAGCGCTGTTGCTCAAGAAAATGAGCTAAACGAAGTAACCGCTGCTGTTGCTGTGGGTAACGCTGCAAGTCAACCCCTGCTATACAACCCCTGCAAACCTAAATGGCGTCTGCGACGATGTGATGGACCACAATCTACAGAGCTTAAAGATTCGAATTCGTTATCTGTGACCGATACCTGTAAAGTCTCCAATAATTGCAAGGCATAATCATTTATTTTCATCATGATTATTTTATACATAATCCAGCAACGCATGATACTGCTCAACACTTAAGTCACCAATCGTTGCCCCAGCTTTAAGCAAAGCAACCGCAATGTCCCAATAACTTTCCTGTACAGCCCAATTCAGAGCGGTCATTCCATCGTTGTTCTTAATATTAAGGTCCACGCCAAACTCAAGCAAGATTTGTGCCGCTGATAATTTTCTTCCTTCAATAGCCCACATAAGTGG
This sequence comes from Hypochthonius rufulus, assembly GCA_000988845.1. Classification (NCBI taxonomy): domain Eukaryota; kingdom Metazoa; phylum Arthropoda; class Arachnida; order Sarcoptiformes; family Hypochthoniidae; genus Hypochthonius; species Hypochthonius rufulus. The sequence continues at coordinate 6,613 of LBFL01005004.1, forward strand.
GGTAGCACCTTCACTGTTTGGCGCGTTAATCGCTTCAACTATCTTTTCTGAGTCATTATTTAATTTGTTGTTAATTGCCTCTAAAATGTATCGTATTAATTCTAAATTGTTACTCGATACTGCTCGATGCAGAATCGTATCATGAATGTTTCTTGCTAAAACATCAGCACCCTTTTCTACCAAATATTGAACGGTCTCTAAGTGACCCTTTGTGGTCGCCAAGTGCAATGAGGTCAAATTGTCTTTATAAGTCATGTCAATCTTTACCCCATTCTCTATCAGAAGCTTCACTATCTCGCTATTTCCACTTTCGGCCGCTCGGTGTAATATGGTTTCTCCATGTTCAGTAGTTGCTAACGCCAGGCTCTTTAGCGTTCCTGGCTCACTAGATTCAATATTATCCTGCACATAATCCAATAGATTCCTAACCAATTCCCAGTTTCTACTTTCTGCCGCTCGGTGTAATACGGTTTCTCGATTTCCAGCAGTTGCTAAAACCAGACTCTTCAGCGTTCCTGGCACACTAGATTCAACGTTATACTGCACGTAACCCAATAGCTTCTTAACCGACTCCCAGTTTCTACTTTCTGCCGCTCGGTGTAATAGGGTTCCTCTATATTCAGTAGTTGCTAACACCAGACTCTTCAGCGTTCCTGGCGCACTAGATTCAACGTTATCCTGCACGTAACCCAATAGCTTCTTAACCAACTCCCAGTTTCTATATTCTGCCGCTCGGTGTAATACGGTTTCTCCATTTTCAGTAGTTGCTAACACCAGGCTCTTCAGCGATCCTGGCGCACTATATTCAATATTATCCTGCACATAATCCAATAGATTCCTAAACAATTCCCAGTTTATACTTTTTGCCGCTTGGTGTAATACGGTTTCTCGATTTCTAGCAGTTGCTAACACCAGGCTCTTCAGCGATCCTGGCGCGCTAGATTCAAAATTATCCTGCACATAATCCAAAAGATTCTTAACCAACTCCCAGTTATTACTTGATGCCGCTTGGTGTAATACGGTTCCTCTATATTCAGTAGTTGCTAACACCAGGCTCTTCAGCGTTCCTGGCACACTAGATTCAAAATTATCCTGCACAAAACACAATAGATTCTTAACCAACTCCAAGTTTCCACTTTCTGTTGCTCGGTGAAATAAGGTTTCTCCATTTTCAGTAGTTACTAACACTAGACTCATCAGCGTTCCTGGCGCGCTAGATTCAAAATTATCCTGCACATAATCCAATAGATTCTTAACCAACTCCCAGTTTCCACTTTCCGCTGCTTGGTGTAATACGGTTCCTTTAAGACCTGAATTTGCTAATACCAGGCTCTTCAACGTTCCTAGTAAACTAGATTCTATATTATCCTTCACGTAACCCAATAGATTCTTAACCAACTCCCAGTTTCCACTTTCTGCCACTTGGTGTAATACGGTTCCTTTAAAACGTGAAGTTGATAATACCAGGCTCTTCAGTGTTCCTAGCGAACTAGATTCAACATTATCCTTCACGTAACCCAATAGATTCTTAACCAACTCCCAGTTTTTACTTGACGCAACTCGGTGTAATACGGTTACTCCATTTTCATTAATTGCTAACACTAGGCTCTTCAGCGTTCCTGGCGAACAAAATTCAAAATTATCCTGTACAAAACCCAATAGATACTTAACCATCTCCAAATTTCCACTTTGTGCAGCTCGGTGTAATACGGTTTCTCCATTTTGAGTAGTTGGTAACACTAGGCTCTTCAGCGTTCCTGGCGCACTAGATTTAACATTGTCCTGCACGAAACCCAATAGATACTTAACCAACTCCAAGTTTCCAGTTTCTGCTGCTTGGTGTAATACGGTTTCTCCATTTTGAGTAGTTGGTAACACTAGACTCTTCAGCGTTCCTGGCGAACTAGATTCAACATTATCCTGCACGAAACCCAATAGATACTTAACCAACTCCCGGTTTCCATTTCCTGCTGCTTCGTGTAATACGGTTCCTCTATATTTAGAATTTGCTAATACCAGGCTCTTCAACGTTCCTGGGGTGCTAGATTCAAAATTATCCTGCACGTAACCCAATAGATTCTTAACCAAGTTCCAGTTTTTACTTGATGCTGCTCGGTGTAATACAGTATCTCCATTATTTGTTCTTGCTAAAACCAGACTCTTCAGCGTTCCTGGCGCACTAGATTCAACATTATCCTGCACGTAACCCAATAGATTCTTAACCAACTCCCAGTTTCCACTTTCTCCAGCTCGGTGTAATACGTTTCCTCTAAATGCAGTAGTTTCTAACACCAGGCTCTTTAGCGTTCCTGGCACACTAGATTCAAAATTATCTTGCACGTAACCCAATAGATTCTTAATTAACTTCCAGTTTCCACTTTCTGCGGCTAATTGTAATACGGTTTCATCATACTCAGTAGTCTTTAGCACAATGTCTTTTAGTGTATCTTTTTGATTTTTAAAACTACCAAACAAAAAAATAACAATTTCGGTGTTACCTTCTATGCAAGCAATTTTTAATATCCTTTCTTTTTTTCCTTTGTATGAACTGCCTTCTGGCCATAACTTAAAGAGGTATTTTCCATACTCAGATAAGGCGTCCTGAGATAGCGGATTTTTTGTCAGCAGCCCATTTAAAAACGCTCGAATAACTTTATAATCTTTTCGTAGCAAAATTTGCGTCAGTAAAAAATTTTGTGCTTCAAGCATTTGGTGTTGATCTTGTAACTGGCTTGCTAGAAAATCAGACGCATAATACTCGGCAAAGGTGCGGTGAATGAAGTGAGGTCTATTATCAATTATCTGTACAATTCCGATCCTAGTTAACTGTTCGGGTGAAAGTAAGAATGTACTTTGAAGCTGTAAAAAAGTACTTGCTTGTTTGGGAAAAAATATCTGTAAGGCTAATAGTTGATGGTTTCTGTTTATGCTTATATCTTTCAAAATAATATCATCTAGTTCATCTTTAGCTATATCTCCTTTTTCTGCTCTCCAGATGCCATATTTATTTTTTATAAAGTGCTGGTACAACTCTAATAAGTCCAGTTTATCGGGTAGTTCAAGTATTTCTTTGTTTGAACGGTTAGATAGCTCAACGTCCTGTTTAAAAGAGTCCGCTAGCATGCGGGTTTGTAGTGGAATACCAGCAAACTTTATTTCTTTATCACTAATTGATTTTGCCAGCTTTTCGATTAATGCTCTGGCATAAATGGCTAATCGTTGTTGGCTTGTTTCAGGAAGGGTTAACTCTTTTTTCCAAAACCGCGTTAAAAAGCTGATTTGATTTTCTGGGGAGAAGGGCTTTAAAGTATAAGAAAGCTGCTGTAAATTATCTTCCAATACTTCCTTCATATGCGGTCGGGTAGTAACCCATAGCTGCTCTACCGAACTCTTTCTTAGTATTTGAAGTAAATGAATGACGGTATCTTTATAACTGGGGCTAATTTCATCAAAACCATCCAATAGAAGTGCTACTTTTACTTTCTCATCGTGCTTAATACACTGTTTAAATAGCACTTGTTCTACAGGCGTATTAAGGCTTAGCAGCTTTTGAGAGATAAATTCAATGGCGCTGTCACTGCTCAGCCCCTCACTCATTTGCTGAGCTTGCGCTTTGAGCGCATCCGTATGGTCATTTAAATCAAACCTAACTACCCAATGCGTTGGAAATTTTTGTTTTAATTGCTTAGAAAGATGAGTTAGTACCGTAGTTTTACCCATTCCAGCTGTGTCAGATATCAGTATTACTTTATGGTGCTGCGTATGTTGCAGGAAATTTTCAGGAGTATAAGAGTGGATATGGTGGGTATCAATATATTTGCGCAGTGCCGTTAAACTCCCTTTCGATTGCTGCCAAATGACTTTGCATCCTGACTCACTCTTCAACCAATGAATATTGCTCCTTGGATCTTGTCGGCAATATTCAAGGAACTCTTTTTCAGTACTAGCCAATAAATCAGGAAACATTTTCTGTTGTTTAGCATAGAAAATGTCTCGTTTAATCACTATTTGATGATTAAAGGTTCTCTCGATATAGAAATCTTCATCATAACTGCTTGAAATTGGTAAAGGTTTGCCGATCTCTATCAGGCTCTCTTTCTCTAGCAAAGCTGAAAGGGGCAACAAATCTGCCACTTTTGATGAGCCAGAAGCAATCAGTTGATTTAAAGCGACCTTATGTCCTTGAAAATCTACTTCTATTGCTAATAGTTTTTGCTGTGAAGCTGAGGTTAAGTCACTCCAAGTCAGCAGGGCATCTTTTGTTGTTCTAAATCGATCATTGAGTACCGTTTCGGCTTTTTGTTTAAATAATTCAGTTAAATCATCATTGATTTTAGTAATAACGATAATCTTAATGTCTGGCTTGTTGATTAAAACATTTAATAAATCATTAAAGAGTTGCTCTGCTACCTCTGGATTAAGCATTTTATCGGTATTGCACTCTACAATAAGTAGATAATTAGTCATTTCTGGAGAGTTTAAAAGTTCACTTAAACTTATCAGCTGGTGTATAGTTAATAATCGCTTTAATTTTAAGATGGAATAATTATCTTGTCCCTTATACTCCGTGTTTTCTTCTATTCTCTGCCAAGAACGATACACCTTGGTTAACCCTATCCGCGTATTTTTTTCAACTACCAGCTGCCAAACTCGCTGTTGTGGCTTTTTTAGAAAATCCTCTATCCCGACTACATCGCGTTGAACATCCAGGGGCTCTTGCTGAATTTCTGCTAAGTAGTGATTGGTTTCAAAACAATAAACCCTCTTTCTAACCTTCACTGAAGATAAGGCATTCACTGTACTCTGTTGTATCTGTGGGAAACCTCGGATTAACGCTTTAATATAAGGAATGAACTGGTGTAGTGCTTTATCGCTTTCACAATGCACTTTGTCATTATTCAAATTAAAATGCTGCAGTTGCTGTTGTACTTGACTGTGTGCATGACCTAGCGCAGAAAATAATTCCGCAGACTTAAAGAACTCTGGTAATCCGCGTAACCAATGGTAGCGCTCTAGGAACTGCCGCTCGGCATACGTGAAAACGTTTAGTCTAATTGACCGCTCATCAAAATCTTTTGTTTGATAACGGATAGGGTAATAACCCGTAACGGTAAAGCTTTTATCCGCTATCTTGGGGTGATAATTGTTAAAATGTTTCGCCCATTTAAAGAAACTTTTCCATTCTTTGCCTCCTGTTAATTCTGCACTGATGGGCCAATCTATCACCTCTTGTATTTTTAGCTGTCCTGAGTTATCTCTACGCACTTGTCCGGTGGTCGGGTTAAAGGCTTGAAGAATTTTATCCATATAATGCGTTGCTACGTTATACACCGCAGTTTTTTTTTGTACCTGGCTCATACTAGACAAATCTACAAATATTCTATATATTGTTCCCTGGTGTTTCTTACAGGTATTAATGCGATTGGGGGCCGAGAGATAATTGGTGATATCTAAATCGGTT
>LBFL01005018.1:0-13654 GCA_000988845.1 Hypochthonius rufulus
GCATTCAATAAAATAAATTATTTTTTATATTAATATTTAATTTATAAAAAATCAATGAAAAAGTTATTATTTTTATGGTTTTTTGTAAATAGTTTGTTATGATTTTTCATTAAATGTCTTTTCTATGAAAAGTCCATTCTATGAAAAGCGAATGTTTTGATTTTCCATGAAAAGCGATTCCATGAAAAGTCGTTTCTATGAAAAGCGATTCCATTAATGTTGAGCACACACGTAATCCACTTATAAGTTTCATCTTTTTGTTCAAATCTCCAATTTACAATCATTTACTTTATGGAGAAAAAAGAATTGAGTCTAAACGCGTAAAATTTGATTCACGACGCAATAGAAATTTTAAAAGGGATATGTTTTTGAGATAAAATGTATTGATTTTTGTTCATCTTCAAAATACATTCATTATTTTAGCAAAAAATAGAATTAATTTGAAAATCAATAGCAAAATTCGTTTAATTTCTATTGCATAATATTCTAGAATTGTTAATTAAGTTAAACTTATTATTCCATTAAATTTGTTTTGAGACTCTCAATAACATTAATGGTTTATCCAATTTATTTAGGATTTTACCACAAATGTAATCAAATGACAGATGTTTACATAAATGGCGTAACGGAATTCGCTTTTATATTTTACATTAAATTAAATTCCATACTTTCACATTTTACAAAATATTTTTGGTATTTTTATCACGAAAATCATTTTTATTTATGTATTTTTTGTTTTTTACTTTTGAATCTGCTTAAATAGCATATTATATTAACCGTAACAATAATTTCATATTATTTTTTGAAACACGAATATTAATTTAAACAATTTCATGGTCGTGTCGCATTAATGAAGGGTTTTACTGTAACAACAATGACAATGATAATGATGAACTCTTTATACAACAGTTTCCATCATTAACTCCCATCATTATTCGAGTACATCATTATTTGTTTCATTTATTCCTATATAAATGAAAATGGGACTTTATAGTGTATTAGTTCAATTGATGTTAGTCAAAGGGGGGATTGGGATACCCCACCCCAAGATTCTGAAAAATTGAACCCCCAATAAAATTGAGAATATTTCTTTTTAAAAATGCTTAAAATTATTTACATAGAAAATTGAAAAAAAGTTAGCCTAGACCCCCACCCCCACATGATATCAGATCTTGCTTAATACTGCTTTTCATATATATCACGTGATTTATCTTCGTTTATGATCCGACATAATTAAGTGATATCTCTTTTGGAAACTATAATTAAGGGATGTTTTAGAATATATCTGTATATATATATATGTATATGTATATATATAGCTCTTATCGATTGACATAGAAATGGACGTCGGTACACGTGAATCTCCCATTTTCGGTGCATTTTTCATACATTTTTCTAATTTTATAGATATGATTACGTAACAATTGATGTTCTCGAGTGTATCAGAAATATATTTTTGATATAAAAAATATTTGAGAGTAAATTTTGTGTATAGAAACGTAATGCTACGAAATGATATAAAAATTGAATTGAAAAAATTCATTTGAGGATTATCATGTCATTTCTGTCGCAAAATTTCTTATTTTCGAATCCTCTCATTCGAGAAATTCGATTTCCTTTAATGGATAAATCGTCGAATTCCCGCAATACTTATACAATGATGTCGTATATATGATTCACACAAAAAATTCTGATGCTACAGAGTCATTCAAAGTAATCAATACTCATTGTTTGATGTCGCATCATCTGTGTGTATGTGACTCGCGTGAAGTGCCAATTGATGAGCAAATTCCACACGAATCTACATCCACAGTCTTCAATTTAAGAGTGAAACCATTAAAATGATTTCACCATTTAATTATAGTATGATAATTGATAGTGTGTGAACTCATATATTTAAGATTTGTAGTGAATGCCGTGTGAATTGCTTTTCACTTTCACCGTAATGTACAATTTGAGTCACTGGAAAGGGCATCCCTTTTCAAATCCTCAGCATCCCCCATTCTCCCCCATTCATTTGCTCCTCCGAATGGAATTCTCCGCCCAAATTTGATTCGCAGCATTTTGTTGTACTCTGACATAATTCCCGTCGTAGTAATATGTGTATTGTTGTGTATGTGAATACACAACAATAGATCCGCACATACAGTTAAAGATCTGTGTTCCATTGATTGAGATGATAATGCATACTTATGACTCATATGCACTTTCGGGATACGGATAAAAGTGTTACTCCTGATGTATAAAAATGCATTTGCATTGTGTATTTAGTTTATGATTACATTTATTGTGTATATTACATTTGAATTGTAATGTTTATATTCATATTATACATTTGAACGTGTTTTGTGTATGTATTGAGTCATACATTGAGTGGCATCGAACATAAAAATGCATTCCAATTTATTCAGAGTGAGTCTATCATAAGTTATTCATATATTGTAACATTAAAATATTAATTTAATGCAAAAATTCTGTTCTATATTCTCATGCATCACACATTTTTATGTATATCATCAATAATTTATCATAGAGATGCGCCAAAATATAATAGTGTCATTAAATTAAGTTTTTAAGCACAATACGTTAAAGAAAAGAATAAATTTCGTGACACTTAAAGGTATTGTTTGTAAGAGACACTTATGCTATGCCCATACGTGTGAAATATTATATTCTTTTATCATCATCCACACATTCATTCACCCCCAGTGAATGTTCTTTCATTAAACCCATTATGAAAGTATATAAATTAACTTAAGGAAAGAGATTATACAATGTAATGTAATGGTGTCATTTGATGCTCAATAAAATTTATAGGATTTTTGAGAGAATTTTAATGTCGCGATAAAACTTCATAAAAGTTTTGACATTAAATAGTATTAAATATTCACAATTTACTTTACATAATCCGTAAGTAATTTTAGCATAAAATTCATACTCTAAATGTGCAAAATATACATTTATGAACATTGAAGTTTATTATTTTCCTATTGCTTTATAATTAATTTTCTGATAGTGTTTATAAATGAATCATGAATCATCAGTATTCGCCAGAAGGGGGGTAATAAGGTTGAAGAGCTAGGATCCCCCAAGAAAATTGCAAATATCAGAATATTGTTTAAGAAAAGTGCATAGAAATGCTTAAAGTTGACACCCCCTCCTAGAAAATTGATAAAAATTACGTTAACCCCTCAAGCCTAGCAAATATAATAATTTTTATTCTTTTAAATATACTTTACTTTACTTTACTTTTTATGACATAATAAATTATATCATTTGTAATTTAAGTTTTCATGAACTTTCAGACTTTAGATTTTACTTTAAATAAACTTTTATTTAATTGTGTATTTTTAAAAATATTCAAATCAGTTTTGTCACGACTACCTTTGGACAATGCGAGAGTTTAGACAAAAATAATTAAAAGTTGAAAAGAGTTTTAAAAATATTATTTTATCGATTTAATAATTAAGCCTTTAATTTCTTGTGTAATGAATCACTTGAATATACAGTGTGAAATTCTAGACTCTTATAGTGCTGAATTGTTTTGTTCATTAAACCAGAATTTTTAACATTTCAAAATTTACATATTTTAATATAAATTCATGCATTGAATTACATATTTTTGTCAATAATAATAATTATTGTTATATATGAAAACTTTTAGTTATTTACATTTAAACCCCTCTAATGCAAACATATTGCGGTCGGAAATTTTTGTTTATAATAAGGGGAAGTTCTGCTTCAAAGGGTTGATATATAAATTTTTATATGAATTTTTACTACACTTAGAGTATGAATCATTAAAATAACGTTATATATTTTTTTAAATTCAATAATTATTATACTCATTTAATTACATACAATAAAAGTTTTAGATATTTATTGAGTAATTATAATGTTCTCAAAACACCATTTAATGATAATGCGCATCACTAATAAGAATTAAATCATATTAAAATCAATAAAATTTTTATTTAATTTTCAATTTCGATGCGGTATTTTAAAAAAATCTGTTTAATAATTTCCGTTAATCGTGACGTTTTCAATAATTAATTTTTTATTTGTCTCTAACTATTTCTTTGGTGATAATTCTGCTCTCAGCAATAAAATATATAAATAAACAATTGAAGAAAATGAAGTTATAGATTCTCATTATTGAATTAATTTGATTTTACCGCAATTGACCGTTCCAATGGGAAAAGGGCATCATTAGAGTTGTCATGTTTTTCTAAATTTCGTTGACATACATTGACATACACATATGAGACCCTATACAATGCTAAATTAAATCAAAGGCATAACATTCTATGGAAGAATTTAGATTAAAACCAAAAACAAAAGAAATTAATAAAATAAATAGTAATTTCTTCATAATTTTTATGCGCACTGAAACTATAAACTCGTATTTGTCATATGTACACACTGCTCTCCGTGCCCTTTTTCCATTGGACCGGTCAATTGTTTAAATGAGTGAAGACAAACCGAACACCGCTGTATTTTATTTATTGGGCATCTCATTCAATTCTATACATTATATCACTGTTCCGTGTGTCATCATTGAGTATTCTCTTAAAACTTTTGCTTTTCTTATACTCGTTTCATTGATGATTGTTTAAATTGCATCACAGTCTATGGCAATATTTACCAGAGTATTGTCGTACTGAGAGCGGAATCGTCGATTAATGAAATGTTTTGTTACTTTAGTCAGTGAAAGATCTTTTCAAAAAGAGTATGTTTATTTTGTTTTTGTCGAGAATAATCCGCTTCTTATTCAATGGAATGGAAATATTATACCGGTAATTGTTTAAGTTTAACGGAATGATTTACATTTACATTGAACAACATTATTATTAACAAAAATACCTGAAATATTCATGAATATGATTTCGTAAATGAATTAAACTTTTAGAAAAATAATAAAATTTAATGAAACGAAATTGTTTCATATATTTACTTAATAATTTGCATATGTCATATGTCATATGTTATATTAAAATTAATGTATCGATTCTATAGAATAATTTGCAAATAAATTTTTCATTTAAAAAGTGTTACTAATGATAAATATCGTGAAATAATCATTGCCATTTACTGTAATTACCGTTTATGTAATTATGCTTAAAATTTAAAATTTTTTAATAGAATTGCAGAGTTGCAATTGAGAAATGTTTTCTTTCATTTGTGGTGCATATAGAGTAGCCCTAAATGAAGTATCCCCATATTAACATGGAATGTAAATATGGGGATACTTCATTTAGGGCACCCCTGTATACATGTATGATGATTTAAAATTTAAATTTATTTCAAAAAACAATGGACGGATGCACATGATATGTAATGGTGATTTTTGCGCAAAAGAGCCATAATAGCGTAGCATCATCAGTGCCGGAATCGCTAAACTAAAAGCGTGAAAAAAAATCACTAAACTTTAACAGAATCTTTTATGTGGAAAAAGCCAAAAAACCTTAAAATATATGATCCATTGAATTGAACTCTTTGGGCATACTGTATATTGAAGCATAATGCAACAAAAGATATTGAAAAATATAATTTTCAATTTATTCCTTAACTCAAGAAATGCCTTTTTTAGTCTTCCCTAATGTAAAATTTATAACTTTAGTGCTATAACTTTTATCTGAGCTAAAAATATTGTTAAAATAATAAACGGCTAAACTAATGGCTAAGAGAGTCTTAGATTTTTATTATAACTAAAAACAAAAATTAAGTTATTTTTTATTTGACCATCACCATCGCCATCGCCAATGGTGATTCACCATCATTATTTTTTCATAACATTTATGAAAAGGTCATATGTAATGGTAATGGTGAAATATTTTGGAGGAAATGTAATTTCGCAAATTTCAATATATTTTTTTATTTATTGAATCATTAGAAATTTGTTCCGTGGAAATAGTTATTGATTTTTGTTTAACATGTTATATGCGAGTGTTGCATAATGTTGCATAATATTGCATAATACTTAAAAGGCTCTAAAAACCAATTTTCAATAGTATAACGTAACTTTATATATTGTTTCGCAATGCTATTAAATCGGTGAACACAAAAATCGATAATAATATATTTGTCTCTTTATTAGAGATTACACTGTACTTTTAATCGAAAAGTACAGTGTAATCTGTTTTCCGTGTGCGCATCCGCTATTTCTAAATATCACATCTTTAGGCGGTGAAAACCAAAAAAAAGTTTTTTTTCGGTTTTCATTGTGTCTCAAAGTAAATAAATGTCATATAAAAATGATATATCAAAATTATTGATTTTTTACTTACATTAAAAGATACGACAATTAAATTACGAATGTATATGTAAAACACATTATAATTTATATATTTTAATAACTTTTTAAGGAATAAATTAAAATATTGAATTTATTTTCAAAATATAATTCTGTTTTCGCGTACTTTTGGATAATACAGTTGAATATGCTAGAGTATGAAATCGGATAACTTACATCATACACCCCTATACCTATGAGTGTCATATATCACGGTTTTGATCCTATAAACTCTTATAAATGACACTGAAGATGATACATTATTATTTGGGATACGATCGCAAAATACTTTTTTAAGAAAATATATCATATTTATATGACAATTTATTAATCATCCGATGCATTCGCTGATGACACTTAAACTATTTTCGTATCGATTTTGTAAGTGATTCGTAAATATTATTTTAAGAATTGTCACATTCAATTGCATTTGAAATTGATTTTCAAATGATATGATTGAATTGAGTCAATATAAATGCAATTTGAGTATGAAGTAATGATATAAACAATTTAATTAGAGATATCAATAAATAAATTTTAAGAATAAATGGATTTACGATTACATTTAAACCTCTCTAACGTAACTATATTGCGGCGGAAATTTTTGTTTACGATAGAGAGTATTTTATGTTAGAGAGGTTAAAATAGTAAAGGTTTATATGACTCGGGCCTAAGCGTATGTTCACGCTAGAGGGGGTTTACGTTAGAGGGGTTTATGTGTATATAGAATAACACAAAATGTTTTTGAATTTTATTTTTAAAAGAAAAGTTCTAAAAGATTCTGTTATTTTTTTTAATTAATTAAATTACATACTCAAAACATTTGAGATTAATGCTCTTATGAGTTATAACTGAATTAGTGTTATAAGAAATAATAAATTATAATTAACTAAGATTTACGGTTACTTTTTTACTTATTACTCCTATGGTTGAATATAATTATATCATTACATAACATGTAACATGAAAACAATGGAATTTACATTTTAAAAAATAGGAAATTCCTATCATTTTAATGTGTTCTTAGCTCATATCGTAAATTTCACTGTTTGAATCGGAAGTAATATTTGAGATCATCGGATGAATTGAAATTTCCAGAGTTTACTCAGCTGAAGATGTTATGTTCTAACATAATACATGAACCCGATTAATCAAGTAAATGGAGTAAACTAAAGATTAACGACGGACATAGAATACGGGTCTCAGGTGTCCCGCAATGAAGGGTCGTGTCCCGCGCAATTTTTATGCGAGACAATGTGTATCCCGCAATGATTCAACGATTTATTTTACAAAAATTCCATAAATTTCCACATTTACATAGAATGTCCCGCATGTCCCGCACTCTCTACGCAATTGTCCCGCATTTTGTCTATTTTGACATGAGACCCGTAGCATAAAACAGATGCATTCCCTTAAATTTAATAAAATTAAGACCGTTACATGTAAATAAATGATGTTTGATGATGGATAAAATGTGCGATCATTAAATATTTATCATCGTAATTCACCTCTAATAATTAGAAAAGTGATTTTTCTATTTTTATGTTTAGTTTAGTAATGAAATTCTAATATTAATATATTAATATATTAATAAACTTTTCACTGTCATTGAAATATTTAATAATTTATAGAATATCATTGTTATTATTATTAAATTTTAGTCAAATTATTTAAGACTCATGATTCGAGGAAATGACTCATTAACTCGTATATTTATAATGACAAAAGTTAATATATTCGTATATTAAATTATATATTTTAATAGAATATCATATTATATTTTCAGGTATATTTACATATCAAATAATGGATCTGATGACATGCAAATTATGGTTTAAATATAAACGCAATTTTATGGGAAAATATTTTCTTTACACATTCAAATGAATCATAAATTAAATCACAAAATTATTTATTAATTTTTTTCATCATAATTTTTTTCCTCTCAAAATGCGACGATTGAAATTATTACGTCTTTTAATTGTGATAATTACATTCACGTGTGTGACACTTTTAGCTATAAGTGTATGGACAGAAATGTCATCGGCAGTGAACTCAGGACCATCACTGCATTCTCAGATGACACTTCAGAGAGAAATGAGCCGAACCGATAATGGAAAAATAAATGACCATAAACAATCGAGAGTTTATCACACATTATTACCTCTGCCGTCACAAACATACAACAATAGTATTACAAAATCTCAGCGTAAAACCAATTTTAACATATTTGATGGTCAAAGGCCGTGGTTTTTGAAAAATGGTAAATTAACATCATTAATTAATGACCCGACATTAGCACTTTGGCCTGAAGAATCTCACGGCGATCGTATCGTTAACCAATTAATGTACATTCCCGAAGGTTATGAACGATTAAATTCATATGCAAAAGATAAGAGTAAATTAAAGAAAATATTAATATATTTTGGTCGTGGCGGTTGGAGTGACCTCCCATTGGGTCAGACCAAATTCTTAGATGACAATTGTCCAGTCAATTCCTGTACCATAACTGTCAATCAGGATGAGGCTCCCAAAGCTGACGCCATATTATTTAAGGATCGATTTGTTTGGCCGAAACATCGAAGAATCATGTCACAGGTGTGGATATTGTTTCTATTGGAGTGTCCTTTACATACACAAATGTTCCGTAATTTGGGTCCGTATGTATTCAATTGGACCGCGACATACCGACACGATAGTGATTTAGTAGCGCCGTATGAAAAGTTTGTTACGGTCAATCGATACGAATCAATGTATAAACAAAAAGTAAGAGAATTTCAGATTATTATTCATTAAATTTAAATGAATTACAATTGAAATAATCAGTGTTTACACATGTTTCAGTATTGTTTAAGCGAAACGAATTGTGTTTAAAAATAATAACATAATAATAATGATAATTCTAATACATTTGAATATAAAATTCATATGACACATTAATATAAAAGTCTGTTTTACATATAATTTAAATCGCAACAAAACATTATGGTTATATTCAAAGGATTTTAAAAGATGTAACGATAAACGGAATGTGACATAAATCGAGTGTCACTTAAAACAGTATAATCGTGTACTGTTATTATATTCTTCGGTTCTTTCTAATGTTTTGTGTTTCTACTTTTTGTTACTCTTATATTTAATATGACTTAATTTGTGACTTTGAATTTTGCCCTTAACATTTGCTCTCTCTTTTCCCATTCTTTTCTTAATCGGTTCATCCCTAACATGACCATTATCTTTCAAATCACAATCACCATCATCTTCAGCATCATTATCCGTAACCATTTCAATGACTTTACGTTTGTCCGAAACGACTCTCATTTTCCCCGAATTTGTATGACTTAAACGTGTTTCAATTAGAATTTTGCTGTGATTTTGACTCATCTGTTTCTTCATATCCTCAATCTCTTTCTTAAGTTCCCCCATCATTTGTTGATTATCATTATTAATCTTTTCAAAATCATTAAATTTCTTTTTATACATTAACAATTCGTTACGCAATAATTTATTATCATTATTAATGATTTTCACATCTTTCATATCGCGTTTAATGTTCACCTGTGACTGTTGAACGTGTTTAACTGTCATGTGTAACATTCTAATTTCTTTATCACTATATGCGTGTGGTGTATGTACAGGGGTTTGACGGTATGAATTATTTGAGTGTAATGCCGGTGTTGAGGTAATTGATCGGTTCGAATTGTTTTGCGATGATAAACGTCCGGTAACATTTGTCGGTACCGATCCATTGGAACGGTTCATTATAAACGGTTCGATATTTTCGGTGAAATGTTCAATCGCCATTTTGGAAATATCATCGAATTCCCGAAGTAATACGTAAATATACGGCAGATCTGTATTGTTGTGTATGAATCTCAAGACACAATACGTTTCATCAATAACTTTGCCCGGAATAAAACAGCACAAATTCATGTCCATATACTTATTGAACGTCATTTTCAATGACGATAATCGTATTCCGATTGAGAAAAGTGAATCATAATGACGTATTAATGGATGCGACTCCCGTAGTGATTCGCGACGCGGTAATTGTGATTTTACTGTTTTATAGCATCGGCCATGATATTTCCGTATTTTCATGAATCCCCTGTTCAATAGACTCTGACAGATCCGATCGAATCGAATCGATGTTAATCTTAAATGTGATATTTCTTCGAATGTCATATATGATAAGATTTGTTCAATCATTTCATTCGGCAAATCCATTATGTCATTCACACTCCCGTGTGACGTGAATCGTGACATTTTATTACAAATATTATTAAATGTTTATTATTAAATTGCAATTTAAATGATACAATTATTTACAATTATTTATTATATACAATTATTTACATATAAATATTGCAAATCAATTACAATGGAATGTCAATAAAAGAATAAATCAAAAATTAAATGACGTATTTTCTGAGATAACCAATGATTGGTCTAAAGTTATTGTCTCTGAACAATTATTTGTGAGAAAAATTCAATTGAAACATCTCTATTCGATTTACAATGACCGTTATAATTAGAGATTAGAGATTATCACGAATATTTTCATATATTAAAATTACAATATTTTTGTTTACATTTAATTAATTAATTTAATAATTAATTTGAAATCATTTGTCTAATTAAATGTGATTTTATTTTTAAAAAATATATCATCAAAACACATACAAAAGAGATGTGTGAATTGAAATTCGCGAATTTTGATATGCGAATTTTGAAATGATCAGAATTGTCAAATGATATACACATAAACCCCTCTAACATGAATAACCCCTCTATCGTAAACAAACGCTTAGGCTCGAGTCATATAAATTGTTGCTATTTTAACCTCTCTATCGTAGAGAAAAATTTCCGCCGCAATATAGTCATGTTAGAGGGGTTTACGTGTATCAGTATAACACATAAAAATGTCAGACTCTAGTCTAATTTTTCATAGACCAAGCCCTAGATAAGACCAGATAAGACCAGATAAGACCAGATAAGGAAAATTCACAAAAATAAATCTCCATTTTTCTCCATCAATTTTTTCATAATCACTCTAAAATTAGATTAGAGTCTAAGAAATTTCATTGAATTCATTTTAAAAAACAAAATTTTATAGAGAAAATTTCAATAAATTTTAGACTTTACTTAACAATTTTATTGATAAAACTTTAAAAAATTACAGAATTTACTCTAATATTTTATTGAATATACTTTCATAAATGACAAACTTTGCTTTTAAATATTTAAAATATAAAATTTAATAATCGTTATTATATAACCGTTGTATTCTCATTGATTTGTAAAAATCGTAAATCTTTTTCTGATAATCTCCGGTATCACGAGTTTCGAACTCATTAATTAAGAAAAAATCAGATTATATTTGACAATACATGAGTATAAACATTTACCTTAAAATTGAATTTAACCATTTTCTTACATCAGATATTCTTTAATGAAAACATTGAGTTTAGACTCATGAATAAAAAAATCAGATTTATTAATAATAATACATGAGTATTAATGATATTGTTTAATAATAATTGTCATTTCCATGATTTCACACAATGATAATGCTTAAACACAAATGAACGAATGCGCGGGTAAAATACCATTATATAAATTAATGTATCATTCTCTAGTTTTTCCATCATATATTTAACAAGAGTTTAGTCTAAAAAATAATTTTTCAAAATTTAGTTTAACATTTGTGCTTTTATTTTTAAGCTATAATCTATGCTTTTATAATCTATAAAATAATTTTCTAGTGTAATCTCCAAAAAATTCATTTAAATTAAGATCTATAAAAAATTTTTAGTTTAAAATTTAAAAAATATAATTTTTGTAAACTAAACTTTAGAAAATTTGAAACCCTACTCAATTATAGAACCCTAATATATGTTTTTTTGTGTGATACCGATGAAAAAGCGCCTCAAAATTAAAATAGTGCTTATGATTGATTTTATGAATTAAATATTTTTTATTATTTTTGATTTATTTCTTATAAAACATTAAAAAAATATTCAAAACATTACAGAAGCACATTTCCGAGCCATTTATTTGTAGTTAATTTTTCTATCTATAGTATAATTTTATTATAAATATTATTTTGCAGTACCATCAGATTAAGAATAATATAGACTCCTCTAATGGGATTATCTCTTTGATGCGAAGAAATTCTTAGACCGGAATAATATAAAATATTTGCTATTTTAATGATTCTACCGTAAAAATTGTCATTCGTAAATAACTTAAATAACGGAAGTAAAAGAAAATGTGTGAATCAATGATTTTTGGAAATTTAAGCCGATAATTAATGACATACAAAATTTGCGAATATACAGAGACATTCATTTTTTATAATTAATCATATATCTTAATATTTTATATTAATTCTTTTAAATTTATAATTCAATAAATTATACATCCGAATATTATATTTATATATACATATGTATTTAAAGAAAATTTTCAAATTTATTTATTATTAAAGATTAACTATGCCCGCGGAAAAAGCAAAAAAGTAGCATGGTTTGTGTCCAATTGCGGGGCACGGAACAAACGGTTGGAGTATGCACGGGAATTGTCGAAGTATATCGATGTCGACATTTTTGGAAGGTGATCATTAATCGTATAATGTTATTTTAATTTACCGTTAAATCGCGCGTATACCGGACACCTCTTAAAATCAAAAACCCTATGCTAATGGAGAACTAAAATAAAAAAAACGGGTTTTTGATATGCTGATTCTATTCTAGTAATACCCGCATTAGTCAGTATCGCATAGGGTTCAGTCGAGTTTTAAGTGTCCGGTATACGCGCGATTTAACGGTAATTAATTAATTAATTAACTATTATATTTTATGATGAATTTAATTAATATTTGAATTCAGCTGCGGTAATCACAAATGTCCGCGTTCAAAAGCCAATCATTGCTTTGATTTACTGAATCGCGATTATAAATTTTATTTGGCATTTGAAAACTCCAATTGTCGTGATTACATTACGGAGAAGTTTTGGGTCAACGGTTTGGGGTATGAAATTAATTCATTTGATTAATTATTAATTAACTAATTATTAACTATTAATTTAACAGTCATAATTCGCCGAATTTTAATCTGATTCCAATAGTCATGGGTGCACATCCCGATGATTACCGTCGCGTGTCACCGTTCAATTCGTACATTCACATCGATGATTTCGCATCACCGAAAGTACTCGCAGAATATTTACATAAATTAGACAAAAATGATGACCTTTTCAATGAATACTTTCAATGGAAAGGGACCGGCGAATTTATTAATACGTATTTCTGGTGTCGCATGTGTGCGTTGCTCCACGCTCCGTCTAAACCATCGAAAGGGT
>LBFL01005267.1:4167-22812 GCA_000988845.1 Hypochthonius rufulus
TTTGTTCCTAAACGTAATTTTCTGGACGCCCCCCCTTGGAGAAAATCCTGGCGGCGCCCTTGTGTACAAATGTACAAACACATTTCAAATATGACATTTGTTTTACGTACAATAATATTGTATTTTAACTAATAATATACAAGAAGTGAAAAATTAGAATAAATAGTTATGGACACAATATACAGAACCTCAAGAATTTCTTGACTTTTAAATGAAAATATATCCTAATTTTTATTGTAGTAAATTTGAATATTTTTCATTTTACAAGTGTGAGAAGAGTGAACTTCGTACTTTTTAATGTATTTTTCTAAAGCAATATTGGATTCAAAATTTTCGAGTGGGGTAAAATTTTTACTCCCTCCCTATTTCCCTTGTTTAGGTCTGCAAGTGCATTTTTCATTAGGGTTACCATCTTTTATTTTCAACAATAGTATTGTTTAATTTGATAATGATAAATGATTATGTGCATAAAAATTAATACAAAATTTTAAATACACATAAACTCCTCTAACGTAAACAAATTCCAATACCCGAAACCGTTGTAATTTTAACCTCGTAAACATAAAATCCTTTTGTATTTGAACAATAATTTAGACCGCAATATGGTCACGTTAAAAGGGTTTAAATGTATTTCTTAAAATGAATTCTTAAATAAACTAATAAATTCAAATATTTTCTAAAATAGAATTTTACATTATACCGAGTGTTATACTGTATGTTTTCGATTGCAATATGTTTACGATAGAGAAGTTTATGTGTACTTTAATTTTTCTATATGTAAAACTATTTCTAAATCTGAAATAATTATTTAAATTTTTTTAGACAATTCAATGCCTACAGAATATTGCGCGTAAACATCGTTTAGCTGTGGTTACATCGATACATCAGCCGAATTCCGATGTACTAATGCTATTTGACCAATTATATGTTCTCGCAAAGGGTGGTCGTTGCGTATATTCGGGACATCCGAACACACTTAAAGATCATTTAATTGATTGTGGCATTACATTACATGATTATCAAATTCCAATTGAAATTCTTCTTAAGATATCCTCGAAAATGAAAAAAGAATTTATATCAAATTTAGATATTGAAGTAATTGATTTGGGCCCACCCGATGAGATCGTCAGTCTTATGACTAAGACTTATGAATCTCAAAAATATATTACTAAATCATGTAGCACATGCGGACAGTTATCAATTGGGGGGTTTGACGGTAATGAACGTTTATTCCATCCCATTGATTTTTGGCATCTCTTATGTCGATCTGTTATGTGCTCATGGGTCAGAGGATGGAAATTAACTTTGACTATTGTATTAGTATTTATTTTGGGTGCTTTTATGTTAGTTTATTTATTCCGTACCGATATTGGCACTGATGGAGCATGTGTAACAACAATACATGAAAGAGTTAATAATTCGCAGGCAAATGTAACAAATGATAGTTCATCAAAACTATCGTATGATGAACCATTGTATTATCAGAATCTTAAATTCATTTTCTTTTTGTTCGCTTTTTATTACTTTATTCATCTTTCTGCGGTTTCACTCACATTTCCATCTGAAGTTCAGGTATGTCTTACAACAATACTCAAGGGTAGGGTTGCCACCTAACTAGACCAAAAATCAAAGCAAAACATTTCAAGGTCGGAACACTTTAAAAATTAGTAATTACTATTCTAACATTATAAACATTATAGACAAATTTGTCTTTAGGAGGGAGGGATTTAAAGATTTATTCAAGTAATTTGTGTTTTTGCTCATTTTTTTATTTTCAGAAGGGGGAAGAGTAGATAGTTTTTTCAGATATTCCCTTTGGAGACAATCTTAAAAATCAAGAGGGTAGGATAAACCTACATCTATCACCTTTTGTCATCTTCTACATAATGTAGACTACATTATCAAAAACCAAAAAAATGCAAATATGTTGAACATTTATAATAATCAGATAATCATTCTAAAATCTCATTTTATAAAAATCATTATCAATGTCATTCGGGATTTTAAATTTTTATGAAAAAATAGTCTATAAAATGTTAACACATAATTTTTAAGAAAAAATCGACAGATTTGAGATTAAAATCTATACATGTAGACGTGATATTCAGTGACTTCCTATCAAGGACAGCATTAACATACCGTGTTTCGAGATTTTTTAATTCAGATAATTGTATTTATTTTTAATTTCGTTAATTAATTACACTAAGAAATGTTTAAAAGTTCCATATCAATATGGTCACGTTAGAGGGATTTAAGCGTAATTTAAATAAATCACAAATTAATCAAATTAAATCTAATTCAATTCAGATATTTCTCAATGAGCACCGCAATCGATGGTATTCCACGACATCCTATTATTTAGCAAAATCATTAACAGAACTCCCAATTATTATGATTGTGGCATACGTTTATCTATGGATAGGTTATTACGGTTCATCGCAACCCGATATGAACAAATGGTACAATGGAATATGGAATATTCCCGAACGTTTCGCACTCTTCACACTCTCAATTCTGATGGGCTTAGCAAATGTACAGGGAATGGCATTAACAGTTGGCATTGCATGTGCTAAAAGTTTTCAAATGGCCATTGTTGTATCAATCGGTTTATTTCTCATCTTTATTCTTTTCGGCGGTTTCTTTCTCCCTCTTGAATCACTTAGTGACGTTCTGAAAGGATTCACGTATTGCAGTTATATAAAACATTCATTTTATTCCGTTTTAACTGTACTCTATGGACGCGGCCGTTGTACTTATGGATCATTAATCTTATTTCAATTACATATTAAAGAAGAAGAATTTTGGGAGAGTTTCTATTGGCAGATCGGTATATGCGTATTTTGGCGTATCAGCGGATTGATCGCCCTGTTAATACAGGCGCATCCTGATTTGGTATTTAAAAGAAAACGGTCGCGTAAAATGAATTCGGATAAATTCGGGAGTGATAATGAGGGATTTTCTGAAGTATTATAAATACACTAAAGTGCCGTTTTAAGTGACGCCCTATATTTTTAAGTGATATTTCCGTTTATGGTTACGGAATTCCAATTACATTATATATTTACAATGTTATACCGATTTAAGTGACATTCCATCTATGGTGACACTTTTCATTTTAAACTGAACGTGTCACTTAAATCGGCACTGAAGTGTAACACAGTAATTAATAAATAATACAGTTAATTATATTTAACGTTAAATTTTAATTTATAATAATAGTAGTAATGTTTAGTTCAAAATAATAATAATATAAATGTATGTAAACCTATTATTAACATAATTAATTAATTAATAATTTTATTGATTAACAATTTTATTGATTTATGCATTGGATTAAACGCTTATATATGAAACGATTTCATTAACTGAAATTCTTTAACTTTTTTAATCATCATACAGTGTTATTCATACCTTCGTTATGAATACATCCGTTTATTAAAAGAAAGCATCAGAAGCGGGAGATTTAAAGGGTATATGCAAATTGAATCATCCGTTTAGCAAATGAAAGTATTCGAAGAGAAAACTTTAATTAATATTTTACTGAAATATTAAAAAATTATTAATTAATTAATTTTATTTACACACCGATTCTATTTAAATACTTATTTCATAATTAAATTATTATATTAACAAAAATTATTGTGTTAATTATTAATGAATCTGTACTGACGTTTTAGATATTTAAAGATAATAAATTTAATTTTAATTAAAATATATTGAATATTGTATTAATTGTATTAATATTTTATATTATTTAACAGAAGAATCGACGAATTATGAGATTAAAGCTTAATTTTTAAATCTCAGATTAATGACAGATAATAAAGTATTTTACTAAAAGTCAAGTATTTTTTCAGAGTCTAATGTGTGATGCTAAACAAGGGTAAGGGGTTAGGGATAAGTCTGCAAAAATTTAATCCCTACGGTTTTAATAATTAATTAATTAATAGCAAATATTAGAAATTTTTTCTATTGATTTTGTATGTTTTTTTCAAATAAAATTATGAATAAATATGAACAAAATTAATTTTAATCATGATCTAAATTATGATTGAGAGGTTGAGATATTGAACTAATTTAAGTCTTGATATAGATCATTTTACTCAACAAATAACTACCGTACTACCTCGTATACACCGACATTTCGGTATGTACAATAAGGCAAAGAAATTCTTTAATTAAAACTTTTTTAAAGTTTAACTTTAATCTTTTATTCGTTTTTATTTCAAATATATTACGAATTAAAAAACGCTGTAATTTCGCACTTCAATTTCAAACCCTATTTTCATTAAAATGTATGTATAATTATAATTATAACATTATTAAAATAGGGTTTGAATATTTTTTATTTTAAAATAATTAAATAAATTTTAAAGTTTACATATGTTTATAGTTTATTTAATTTTATGATAAGTAAAGATCGGAAACTTATGGATATATTACTACGGTCACCCTATTTATTTTTCAACTTATGAGTCATTTGCATTTTAAAAATGTCAAAAAGACTGTTATAATTAGGGTGACCGCAGCAATATATCCATAACTTTCCGATCTTTAATGATAAGCTATACATTTAAATCGCTATGGAGGATGGGGATGAAGCGACGATCAGTTTCAGATGCTGCAAAATTATATGTAATATTAAACTAAAAAGATTTTTACATGTAATAGCACATTATTAATAATATTATTATTTAACTTTATTAAATTAGCATTTACAGATAAACTTAAATAAATTATATATTTTTTTGTTGCATTTGAAGCTCTACTTTTTTTGTAAATAAAATTATTAATAAATATAATTTAGCTATGATCTCAATTATGATTGAAGGGTTATGAAATTGAACTAAATTCAGTTCTGATAAAGATTATCGTATTCAAAAATTAATTAATCATAATTTTTAATCAAAATTTAATTAAAATTCATTTTTAGTTAACTTTAATAATTTTTATTCACTAAAAATTGCTAAAAAATATCAATATATTTTAGAACATTTTTTATATATAAAACTTTAAACTTAATATAAGTATTTTCATATTATTATTAGATTATTATGCTTTTAATGTTCGTTTTTTAAATTTTATTCTTATACTTTTTTAAATTTAATAGAGAAAAACGTAAATAAATTACATCGATAAATGACAAGTAAATCAAAATTTATCATTTTACTAAAGTTTTATTTATTTTCATTTACTTCATTAAGAGGTTAATAAATAATAAATTATTTTATCGATACTCTAATAGTAAAAAAAATCACAGATTTAAGATATGTTAAAGTATCAATTACTTCTACATACACATAAACCTTTACAACGTGAACATAATGCGATCTAATGTTTGTTTTCAAGCTATGAAAGTTTTCATGATATGGATGTTGGTTATTCATAAGCTGATTCTAGAAATATGTTCACGGTATAGGTTTAAACCCACCTAACGTAAACATCATTTTGTGGCGGAAGTTTTTAGTTTACGATAGGGAGATTTTTACGCTACAGATGTTGAAATAGCAAAGATTTATATGATCATGATTTACAAATTTGTTTACTTTAGTGACGTTATTCACGTTAAAGGAGTTTATGGGTAGAATATTTAACGATACGTAAGGTTCACGTTGCGGAGGTTTATGTATATTAAACTTTTGACACTATTTATTTCTGTAAAAGACCTTTACACTAAAGCCCGTGTAAGCACTGCGCACGTGCATTTGCGCATTAAATGCGTTTTTGGCTTTTGTTTACATCACATTTTATATTTTAGTTCATGATATTTGTATGAGAAAATATTTATAAATACATTAGTGTTTCATTGAAATGTTATATTTTCAAAAAACGATATTTTATTTGACATTTATGTTCATATAATTCATTATATTGAAGTTATATAATGAAATTTAAATGACAAATATTTTTCTCTCATAAATATTTTTTAAAAAGAAAATAAATTTATATGTAAATTTGAATGATAATATAAATATATAATAATATAATATATGATATTAAAAAATATATATTATAAATCACTTTATAGCCCATTAATATGATAATTTCATACGCATAATGCCTATTAAATTATGAGAGTGTAGATAAATGCAATAAATCAATGAAAAAGTATTTTATCATATACTGATTGATGATCATTTAGAAACAACAATACAATTGTTTTAATTTATGATAGCATATGATTCAAAAACGTATCTGAATATACGTGAATATACGTTTCATAACGTGAATTTACTTTTTCTTTTTAATAATTGTGTTATAAAAACGTAAATATATATAAACGATAATATAATGATAATATATTCGTGACGCCAGAGGCTGGACCCTGAACCTGTTTCTGTATAATATTTATTACACTCTTCGATCAGATACTTCAAACTTTAATTGATTCACTCTAAACTTTTGAAAAATACGCTTAAAGATGCTAAAAACATTGAAACATTTAAGGAAAAGAGTGTTTTGATGCTTAAGGTGAGTCTCTCAAAAGACCATGAATTTTCATTATAATTTTTATTATATTTTTAAATCCTTTAACATTTGAAAGCGAAAATTCCAATGCTCATTTCAAAAATTTTAAATGTTAAAACTGACTTTTCAATGGTGATTTAAATTCTAAAAATTCTAAAAATAGGGTTTTAAAATCCTTTTGAAAATGCGTGTTATTTATGTTAAACTATGATAATAAATATTCAGTGAAATAAACCTTTGGAAATGACTTTAGTTCAGTGCCAATAAATTTTATTTGTGTCAATACACTGATTACATTATATCATTGATACTGATTTAAAGTCCATTGTTTATCCCATTGTTTATTGGAATATTTTTCATTTGATATAAGAGAGTAAAGCTCACCTCATTAAGGTATGTTATTTCAATTTGGCACGTGCCGGTAGTAAAATGAAATGATATATCCTGATTATGAAATGATTTATACATTTTTTATATAATTAAAGTCTCTCTGATAATAATTGACTCACGTAATTGTATATATAAATTATGATCAGTGATGGAATGTATCAAATAACATCCTCTCATGCCTCAGGCAAAATGTATATTATTAGGGATTAAATTTTATACAGTATTATGTCTATCGTTAGTAAATTAAAGTTCACGTTAAAGAAACGTTAAAGAATGTTCATGAAATACATTAATTTACATTCCATCAGTGATTAAATAGTATTACGTTTCATCTTTAATTACTAAAATAAATACTTTTTTATTATTAAAAAATAAATTTAAAAAACTTTATCTTAATTATTAGTGACGGATTTTCTCAATTATAATGGAGCCGATTTACGGGTCCTATGGTTACACGGATCCTGAACTCAAATATGATAGTGATTCAAATGTGAGCGTTCATATTAATAATGATAATATTGTTGAATCAAATAATACGACCGAAAATCCAATGATTAATATTCAACGCGACACAATTGATTACGATGATCTTCAGCATAAGTATGATATGCAACCACCTAATGATAGCCCATTATGGGTATTGTTGTATTATCACCTCAAATTATGGTATAAAAATTTCTCATTTATTGCATCGTTAATATCATTATTTCCAATAATTCGATGGTTACCGAAATACTCGGTTAAGAATTCTCTATTACTTGATATTATTGCCGGTTTTAGTGTTTCAATATTGCACATTCCTCAAGGCATAGCATACTCATTATTAGCGGGACTCGACGCGGTCAATGGTCTTTATGTATCATTTTTTCCGGTAATTATTTACTCATTAATGGGCTCATCTCATCATATATCAATTGGTACTTTTGCGGTCGCGAGTTTAATGTTAAATAATGCGGCAACAAAAATCGGTTCTGTTCCTAATCGTATTAATTCAACATTAACTAATATACCACCGATGGAAGTACCAACCCTATGGCCACCGACTTATTTAGAAGCCTTAACAAGTATTTGTCTTCTCACCGGTCTCATACAATTATCAATGGGATTTCTTCGTTTGGGAATACTTTCGGTTATACTATCAGATCATTTAGTTTCGGGGTTTTCAACTTCTGTCTCGATTCATGTCGCAACATCCCAATTGAATGGTATATTGGGTTTAAATATTCCGAATCCCCCGAGTGGAGCATTCAAACTTATAAAGGTAATTAGTTTTATATGATTTAATGGAGACACATTTCATGGAAACATTAAATAACTATGGTATAGTTTAGTTGTGTATATCTAGAAATATAAATATATAGATTATATAAGTAGTTATATACTTCTTCAAATAAATAAACATATAATCTATCAAGTTAGAAAGGTTATTTATGCTATAAGGGATTCACGTTAAAGCGATTTATGTATACACTTAAATTTCTTTAACGTAACCATATTGTGGTTTAAATTTTTGTTTACGATATAGAAACATTTATGTTAGAGAGGTTAAAATAAAGCTTATATGATTCAGGTCTTAGAATTTGTTTACGATAGAGAGGTATTTTGCATTTGAGTGGGTTCATACTAGAATTTATGTGTATACATCTACATCTATATGAGCATAAGCATTGTTGTCTGTAATTTGTTCACAGATGTTTCATAGAAATGTTGAAATAAATTGGATAGAAAATTTATGTTCATGTGTATATAAAGATATACCATTCACGGGAACACTCTTTACGTATTTGTTTCGTCATTATATTATCATTAATAATGATTTAATATTATTTCACGTACCATTATCTGAAGGTCTATGTACGCATATGATTTTTCTAGATTCCATAGAATATACCGTTAAACCCTTACAAAAACCGGTATTTGAATAATTATTATAATTATAATAATTATCAACACATTAACTACATGTTAATGTTGATTAACACTTAACTCTTTCACTCTAGACATGGATCAGAGTCGGAAAAAATTTGCCAGAAGTGAATGTCGCAACACTTATCAGTTCGCTAATTATGTTATCAATACTAATGATATTCAAGGAATGGGCCGAACCTAAAATAAAGAAAAAAATTTCATTCCCTATTCCAATTGATCTTATAATTGTTTTATTATCAACACTATTATCATGGATATTGCAATTAAATAAATTTTTTCGGATAAATATTGTCGGAGAAATACCTAAAGGGTAATGTGTTAATGTTGTTTTTTTACCGTATTACCTCATAATGTATGCTTTTATATCTCTAGAATTACATTTTTCTTCTAAATTTTCTTGCTTTTTATGAGTTAAAAAAATTAACGTTTTTTGGAAATTTTTACAAAAATATATCTAAAATATTAAAGCATTTAATTTAATTTAAAAATTTCTCAGAAATATGTTTGTTGCACATATTTACACATAATAAGGTACTTATTTTATAATTGCATTTTCAATGGTAAATTAACTTTTATGAACTTTATCTTAATGCACACGTTAAATCACGCGAAAAATCATGAACATAAATTACTTAAACGTTTTTTGCACATGTATTAAGAATGTACGCTTCAAAAATGAGGTACACTCGGCTCTCGATTTATGTCCCCCTAATTTTATGTCTTTTCTCGATTTATGTAAAAATATTTTTTCCGCATATTTTTGAATCACTAACTTTTACACTAAAATACGCTTCTTTTTATGTCAGATTTACATTTACGTGCCATTTTTCTGAACCCTGTTGCAGGACATAAATCGAGAGTCGAATGTATAATTTATTATTATTTTTAAATTGAAATTTCTTCTAATTTCGATAGACTCCCGACACCGGCAGTTCCACGTATTGATTTATTTCCGTCAGTACTTTCTGATAGTTTAATCATCGCAATTATAATTTATGCGGTTTCACTGTCATTAGCAAAATTATTCGCGAAAAAACGTAAATACCCAATCGATGCGAATCAGGAACTGATAGCTTTGGGAGCGTCAAATATTTTCGGTTCATTTTTTCTCGCATTTCCCGCGTCTGCAGCATTATCCCGGAGCACACTTCAGGAGAAAATCGGAGGAAAAACACAAATCGCGGGTTTAGTTTCAAGTGTTATCATTTTATTCGTATTATTATTATTGGGACCGTTATTCTATCACTTGCCAAAGGTATGGAAAAAAATTAATGTCTGTTTTTTACATAAAAGTAAATCTCAATAACTTTAACTCTTCATATTCTGAATCTCTCATTATTAGGAACAAAATCCTAAGAGAATATCGACTCTCTTAGACTCGAATCATAAATCAGTATTTTAAAAAATAATTGTTTTTATATTAAGTTATTGAAAAAAAATACAAGTGAATCTGTTTAACTGTCTGTATGTCCCGAACAATTCAAATATTGAATCTAAAATTTCAAAGCATTGCTGCATACGTTGCGTAGCAACGGAATTTATTCAATTGTTACAGCCAGTTTTAAAATTTAATTTATAACAACAGGATTTCTACGTAGTAAATAATGAATTATAATGTGCGAAGCACCGTGTCTTTAACTTGTAATTTACTAAATTATTCAAATTGCTATTTTTCTATATTAATAGAGTGCTTTGGCATGTATTATTATCGTGGCATTAAAGTCCATGTTTCTACAGATCTTTGATGTTCCAAAAATCTGGAAAACTTCAAAACTCGATGCGGTACAACAATACAATTAATAAATTTTTAAGTATATTTAGTTTAACCATTATTTAACAGATCTCATGGATAGTGACATTTGTCGCTGTTGTAATACTCGACATTGATTATGGTCTTTATTTTGGTATTGGAATTTCTATTATCGTAATTCTCATTCGTCTTTTATTGTGAGTTTAAAATAAAATATATTTATAATTAATTAATAATTAATTATACAAAATAATTTGTGATTTATTTAGTCCATCCTCAGCTGTTTTGGGACAATTACCATCAACAGAATTGTATGTTGATTTATCAAAGTACAGATGTGCCAAAGAAATTAATGGAATTAAAATATTCCGATACTCATCGCCGATCTTTTATCTTAATCATGAGAATTTTGTGAAAGAATTACTCAATTCTGTAATACCAAATAATGGGTAAATATATACATACCTAAACTTCTCTATCGTAAACTTTAACGTAAACATAATCTTTTATTCATATCATATAAATCTTTGTCATTTTAACCTCTGTAACTTAAAAACCACTCTGCTGTAAACAAAACTATCTGCTAGAATGTGTTTATGTTAGAGAGGTTTAAATGCATTCATATTGAGTATTAATTTTAAAAAATATATCAATGCATTCAGAAGCTATTTATTTCATAACTTTAACTATTAATTTTCATTTTCCATAACGAGAATTTATTGTACATTCATTTCATAATTACAATATATACCTAATATAAGGAGAATATAAAAAATAATACAATTGATAAGGCAATGTTTTTGATATATTTTCATATATAGTCAAACATGGTAATATTAAAATGACTGTACATATAGAATTTCAGATAAATTTATGTGATTATTAATAATTTATAAATCTTTTTTATATGATTTTAGTGTTTCAAACGAAGAAAAACTGAAAATGCATTCGAAACCCGATTCAGTAATAATAGACTTGAGTTGTGTGCCGTTTATGGACACATCCGCTGCCGAATCAATGATAAATGCAATTGCATTAATCAAAGAGCATGATATTGACGTACGAATTGCCTCGTGTCAGACACAAGTTTTAGATTTATTTGAAAAAACACAATTTTTCCATAGTTTTTCAAAACAATTCATTAGCGCATCGGTTCATGACGCTGTTGTATCTTTGAGATATAAAATATAAATTTTGTAATTAACGATTATACTTTTTAATTATACATATAAATTAACATATGCATAAACCTTTCTATCGTGAACCTGTCATAACGTGAATCTTTTGCAAACAATTTCTTAGACTTGAATCATATAAACCTAAGCTATTTTCTCTCTCTATAATGCTTTCTGTCCTTTAATCCTCTCTATCATGAACAAAAAAATTCCTACGAATATGGTCACGTTAAAGGGGTTTAAGTGTATATTTAATTGTGATATTTACATTTATTGAGTATAATAATATTTTAGGAAAATAAATAAAAAATAATAATAATAATCGATAATCAAATACACTGTATTCATTGTTTTCTAAAATTATATGCGAACATTAATAATTTGATATAAATCATTAATGAAATGCTTCTTTTAGATTTTTTTTCATAATTAAAGCATTATATTGACGCGACCCGAATTTGCAATAATAAAGCTGAATAATTTTTAAGTCAAAAAATAACATTAAACTTATATACATTACATGCCATAACTTTAGTCACGCTATAATATAATACTATTCTCAACTGTTAAATCATTACTAATGATTCATTACTTAATATTGCGAATAACAATTTAATGCATTATTTAAAAAATAATTCAGACTCAAACTTATAAAACCTTTCGCTTTCATGTCATAAATTACAATCAGAGATCGCCAAGGGGGGGTCTGACCCCCCAGACTTGAAAATTTTTCGGTCGATGGCGATCTCTGTTTATAATACAAATATTTTGAAAGTATAATAAAAACACTTTATTTGTTAATCAATAAAAGTGTTTATGATTTTACTAATAATTGAGTACGTTTATGAATAAACAACCTTTGTTCTCTATATGCGAATGTGAGAAAAACAGGTTTGAAGTTAAGGCATGAATGAAAAGTTTTTTTTTTATAAAGTGTATGAGATTTGTGTGAAATGAAATAATTTAATTTAATTGTTTAATAAAGTGAATTCATTAGCTTAATCCAGTATTAAACAAAATTTTTCCATTAAAAGATATGCCAAAAATTTAATATATCATTGATTAGGACTTTTGGTATGTAAATCCAGTGTTATCTGAAAGAACCGGTTATTTGCATGTGGGTTCATCATTCATGAAGGTACTCAATTGATCAGACATGTAAAAATTTATATAATAAACATTATCATAATGTGGCCAATTATTGGGCACGTTATGAATATGATCTCAGCAAAGATGTCGAAACATAAACTTGAGATTAGCTTTTTAAAAAATAAAATTAATAAAACATTTGAAAATCTTTTAAAGAATGACACTCTAGAAAATTAGTATGATATTCCGTAATAGACTTGACAAAATTTCAAGTTTTTTCAAACACTTGGGGGATAAAATTTGAAATATTTTACTAGGGGGGAGAGGATAAATTTAAGGTTACGGTTTACATAGTTCGAACCTAAGAATTTCTTTATGTTAGAGTGAGTTCACAGGGGGTTTTGAGGGGGTTTTAAGTTGATGTATGTATGTGTGTATGTAGTATGTAATCTAAAAGTTCATTGCGCATTGCAAAAACTCTGCCTCAACCTTTTAGAACTGAATGCAAACATTGAAAAGGTCATTGCATATTATTGTTTATACTTCTGTGGCATAATCATAACCACGCAATTACATTCCCAAAAGTTTTTTATCTCTATATGATGTCTTTTAAATCCCACACTCTTAGCAAAAATTCATATAATAAAAATTTTTGACCTAAAATTGTTGAAAATCTTAAAAACTTTAAGTTTAAGTATCATTATAAAACTGAATTTTATTTATTAATAAAAAACAGAAATATTTTTATTCCCATAAAAATATATTTCATAAATCCCTATCATCACAATGAACTTTTGGCATTTATTTTAATTATAATCTATTGCTACAGATACTCCTTAAGAAGTTGATTATTCTTTTTTCTCATATTATATATTAATATAATCCTCTCCATGACCCCACACTTATCATTAAATAACGATGCGATGACCCAATTTCACTTAAAGCGCATCACTTATATAATAGATATTTTTATACATAAACTATTTTTTATATATAAAAAGGATAAACCCCAAAAAACTGTTCACTCTCACTATTCTATCTATGCTCTCGTATTGGCGCTTAAAGAGAGCAGAAAATACTCTTTGAGGATACTATTTTTGGAAATGTCAGCATTCGTTTCACTGAGACAATTTGGGTCAATACGCTTTTGCCTTTGATATTTTCGTAGGTACAGGTGAATGAAGTGTATAAGAGAAATGAAAACATTGCTATTCTCTTCCTGCACATGATCAATATATGTGAGCATTTCAATAGGGTTTACAAATCATATATATATTTATTCTGTTTATATCAATTGTAGGGGTTTCAATATTTTTATCCGTGAATTTCAATTATTCGGGATATTTGATTTGTTACGGATAAAAAACACTTTCGTAATTAAATATAAAATGCGCATAAATATTTGTTTCACTTAAAACTTTTGAATTTATTTTGAGAAAAATCTCTTTCAGAATATAAAATATTAATGTATAAAATGAATAATTTTATATATTTTATTGTTATTCTAATCATGAAAATATTTAAATATAAATTAATATTTAAATATAAGATTTTAAAATATTTAAATATTTAACAATTGCATTAATTGCATAATTTATTAATTTAAAATATAATAAATTTATGCAAACAAAAGGTGGATAATAAACTTTGACATTATACATAATATAAATTAAGTGATTTTATAAAACCCCAATGCACTGCTATATGCGTACAATACTCAAGAATTCATGTATTGACTAAAAACATAGCATAGCATTGGGTGCATTGAACATAACCAAAATCCCAATATCGTTTCAGTAGTGCCTGTGCAATGTGCGGGGGCGGATGGTGACGCAATTGGTCTCGAAAAATGCATCTCCCGGAGTTTCGCTACAATATAATTCTATAGCAATTCTATAGCAATAGCATCATCCCAAAAATAGTGGAAGTATTAGCAAATGGAACGAAATGCGGAAGCATAAGAGAAGTTTGACTCTCCTCATCCTCTCTCCAATAGTTAACTCAGAGTTCACTGACGCTCTCTCCTCTCGCATCAAAAAGTGTATCTTCGCGAGTATATCGGCCTCAATTTTACACATCCACCCACACACACATGCATCAGGAAGTTTATCTTCAGCCGATGATCACCATTTTCACCATTCGCAACATCGCTTTTACATAAGTGACAATTTTTAATATTATACATCTTATCTATACGCGTATATTATAATATTTACTTTTTAAATCGAAATTATTTCATGAAAATTTACAATCGCATCAGTGACTTGATTATTTGACTTTTGCAATACTTTTAATTGCAATTATAGTGAATGATTTGCAAATATTTAAGTATAAAATGATTGGATTCATATATTTATCAGTGATTATTGTATTGTTGCGTTTCAATTGTGGTGATACAAATCCAGTGCATCATCATTATCGTAATCCGATCAAAAATAAGAATTTAAATAATGATACAGTTTCGACCATTAAATGTAACTATAGACATAATCCGTGTGACATTATCAATGGTCATCGATGCGATCTCCATTTAGGACATTGCATATGTCTTGAGGGACATATTCAACTTAAAAATGGTAAATGTCTCCCGATTAAGTCATTGGGTGAAGAATGTATTGTTACTGATCAGTGCCAACATCAAAAGCATTCCATTTGCATGGCTATTGATGACCGATTAGTAAAATGGCGATGTCAGTGCAAAAGAGGGTTTTGGTACGATGCGGATGCGGGACTCTGCAAAAGTAAATTGCATTTCAACAATCGCTGCACCGATAATATCCAATGCAACAATGAATTAATATGCTCAAAGGGTATGAATAGTGAATCGACATGCCAATGTCCGCATAATTATCGTTACAATGGGACCACGAAACAATGCATTCCTATAACTGAGACTCACTGCCAATTGGGACAACAATGGAATGATGCTACAAAAAAATGCGAAGAAATGCAACAGAATGATAATGGTGGAATTAACATAAAAACCACTCCAACATCAACAAATAGTAAACTTTTACGATCGTTGACCCCTCCCGGAGTGACCGTTAATCGGGATGCTGAAAATGATGAGAAAATCTTAGAGATTATTCTTGAGATATCATTCCTAATCGTATGTCTATTGGCATATCAGGTATGTTCAAAAGCGTGTTGTCCCGAAGATAATGACGATGACATCGATGTTAAGAGTGATGAGGAATCTATGATTAGCACCCGTTTCGCCCGAAATCCGATTACTGTCAAAAAACATCGAAAGGCCCGTAAAGTGTTTTGCAAAAGTCGTACAAATTCAACACAAAAATTAGTACCGTCACCGGTCATGTCCAATAATAATAACAATAATCATAATAATAACAATAATCAGAGGTTAAAGGATGTTATTGTAAATTTTGAAGATAAGAATAACACTGCCGTTTCCCAATGCTATAACTGCCGCATTTATCAGGATACGAATCAATTGGCCGATTCGCCAAATGCCCGATGTAAGATGTGCCGCGATGGTAAAGATCATTCAGCCTCTTGCGATGATACTTTACTTTTATTGCCGATGCCGCCGTACAGACCTATTCGAAGATCTGAAGAGATTGGGGTACCGCCACATTTACGAGCACCCTATATTAACAATCAACCGTTTTGGCTTAAGTAAAGCCAAAGCAATTGATGTGGTCATTGAATAAAGTCATTGAACCAGGAATGGACCGTTGCGAATGACCATATAAATATATTTCTTTAGGTCCATAATACAATCTGCAGATGCGCTTTTACATTAATGACCACAGAACACATTCCAACAAAAAAAGTTTTATCATAGTCAGTGGCGGTTAATTTCTTGGCTAAGATTTTATTAATTTATTTAATATTTAAATTTTATAGTTTAGAAATTAGTATGGGGCAGTAGGGGGACTTGGGTAGGATTCAACCTTCTAGAAATCTGGAAAATTGAATCCTCTCCCATAAAAATAGTCAAAAATAATAGTATTTCCTGAATAAATGCATACCTCTCACCCTAGAAAATTGCAAATTACTAACGTCTGACTCATCTTAATTAATCAGATTTTGTCCCATGCTATCATGAACCTATAAATAAGATTTTAGCGAGTAGATTAAATTAATTTTTTTTAATTTATTTATTGAATCAATTACTAAAATACAATTTTTTTCTCTTTATTCGATAATTACATTGTAAATATCGAGAGGAAACTAATGAACATTGTATCAAAATTTATATTAAGAAAGGACCAACAATACTATGAATGAAATGAGTGTCTCATCGATTACTATGATTTCATTCCAATTATACATAAATCCCTTAATCGTGAACATAAAGTTAGAAACTTATGTGTGTTAACGCATGAGAAGTTTATAAGTTACAGAAATTGAAATTATCAAAAGATTTATATGACCCTAACTGGGAAGTGTTCAAATTATAGGGATTATTTACGTTAGAGATAGAGATTTATGTGTAATTTTCATGGACCTATAAAGGATTGGACATTATTGGGCCAATGACCTCATATATCCACTAAATTAAAGTATTCGATGAGACGAAAATTTTATCAATTTTTTCACAGTCCAATGAACTCAAATGAACTCTTAGTTTTTTGTCAACTCTCACTTAATTTAGTTTTTTTGGAGTGGGATTATAAATGGTTATGTAAAATCATTTGTATGCGGATCAAAAATAATAATTGTGAATCGAATTTTTGTAATTTAAAATAATGTAAAAAATTGTGTAAATATATATTATTATTATTATTATTATTATTAAACTTTTAATTCGTATGATATGATAATGATCATCATCAATGCTGTGAATATTTCTTCTAAAAAGTGTCATGTCTATTCAAATGATGAAATCGACTCGAACGGTACTCTTATTATAAAGGGGATCATTGTAAATACATTTAAGTTTATTGAGATGATTGTGCTGTTTATATATGCGTATATATAAGTATATGTGTGTTCATTGTTTAATATTATATGCATTTTATTAAATTATTTAAAATTTTGTTGAAATATTTGAAATGTTAATTCATGTGAAATGAATTTTTTGAGAACATTTTTTGATGTTATTTAAAGATTTTGATGTTTTTAAAACTCTATTCTAAAAATATATTATTATACATATTTATATTTAAAAAATAAATGTTCAATTTAATTGAATTGCTCAATACTTTAAAACTTTTATATTTAGTATTCGGTAAGCTTGCTGAAATTTTCCAGGCTTAGGGGGCTTAGGGGGCTTAGGGGGTCCCAGCTATTGACTTCTACTCAACCCCCAACCTCTAAAAGATATACCGTTTCATATAAACCTTTTACTGAATATTAAATTTACAGTGCAAACTTTATACACAATTTATTATTTTTCAGTACAAATATTTTATTACAAAAGTTTATAACGAAAATTAACTTTATGTATACACAAAGTCATCATATTAGTCACGCAAACACTTTATTGACCGATTTATGCGCCTTAAAGATGTAGCATTCTTATACACTCAAAGCTCACTTTTACCCTCCGCTTTTCTTTTTTTGCTCAATTTTTTACATATTTTAATAATGATACACATAAACCTCACCTCTTTTGCACCCCGTATCTTTTGCATATTCACAATTTTAAGACCACAAGTTACTATAATTTAATATTTTAATACTCATATCTTTTGATTATTCGTTTATTTTGACTGATTCTTATATTACAATTGTGCCAAAAAAGAGGTTTGAGTGAAACACTAAAAAATTTTAAATACGTAAAGAACAAACGAAGTTCAAGTGTATAGTAAAGATCTTTTCAAATCACCAGTCTTATCTAAAATAATTAAAAATATTCTTATCTCATCACTCTCT
>LBFL01005296.1:0-12456 GCA_000988845.1 Hypochthonius rufulus
AATATTAACAGATAACCGAAGATCGTCTCCGCACTCATTTTGCGGGCAGAGGTGACATCACAGATCTTCAACTAAAGTACACAAAAGATGGGAAATTTCGTCAATTCGCGTTCATTGGGTTCAGAGATGAGAGTCATGCACGTAATGCCATTGAATATTTTAATGGAACATTTATTGATACGAATCGTTTGAGAGTGGAATTATGTGCCGATTATGGTGCTGATGATAAACCTAAATCATGGAGTAAATATTCAAAGGATAGTGATGCGTTTAAGAAGATTAATATGGTTAATGATGAGACACGTGAAGAGAGTCAAACGAAAGAACCGAAAAAGAAAAAAGTGAATCCTTTTGATGAACTTAAAGGTGATCCCGATTTTGAGGAGTTTCTTAAGGTACAGAGGAATGTTGACTCAGGGAAAGGAAAGCACATATGGAGTGATGATATTGTATTGAATAATAATGATAATTTACTTATGGATGATGTTAATGATGATAATTCTAATGACCATGATGATGATAAAAAAGATAATGATAATGATGGAGATGATGAAAAAAGTGTTGCGATTAATAAAAAGGGACGTAAAAAGTGTAAAAAATCAAAAAATAAAGTGTCAAAACCTAAAGTAACACCGAAATGCGATTACGAATTTACGGTCAAATTAAAGGGTCTCCCGTATAAAGCAAAGAAAAGTGTCATTAAACAATTCTTAAGTCCGATTAAACCGATCAGTTTAAGAATTCCGCCGAAAATTAAAGGAATCGCTTATGTATCGTTAAAGACATTAAAGGATATGAAACAAGTGTTTAACAAACATCTCGGGTTTATGGAGGGTCATCGTATTGAGATTAAAAAGTACGATATGAAAATTTCCAATGTAAAGAGTGAAACGAAAGATGCGAAATGGAAAAATGTGACACCAGCGGATGAATCTGTTGGGGAATCCGGAAGAATATTCATTAGAAATTTGCCATATTCTTGTGTTGAGGATGATCTTCAAAAGTTATTCTCAACGTACGGTCCGATATCGGAATTACTCCTTCCGATTGATTCGTATACGAAGAAAATTAAAGGTTTTGCATTTGTAACGTTTATGTTTCCGGAACACGCGGTTAAAGCGTTCGCCGAATTGGACGGTACGACATTTCATGGACGTTTACTCCATTTAATTCCCGCAAAATCCAAACCTGAAATATCAGAACCCCCATCATTTGCGAATGATGATGGAAGTTCATTTAAGAAGAAAAAGGAAACGGAAATGAAATCACAGGCAAACAGTGTCCATAATTGGAATACACTATTCTTAGGGTCGAATACATTAGCAGATATGATGACCGAAAAGTTTAATATTAAAAAATCAGATCTTTTAACTGAGAGCACCGCTAAGGATACTGTTGCTGTTCGTATGGCTTTAGGTGAAACTCAAGTGGTTAATGATATGCGTAAATTTCTGCGTAAAAATGGCGTTGAATTAGATTCGTTTAGTAATGCCGCGACTCAGAGAAGCAAAACTGTAATACTCGTGAAGAATTTGCCCGTAAATGTCAATTGTGACGAAATTTCGGGTCTCTTTTCTAAGTATGGTTTAGTCACGAGAATTGTATTACCACCGAATGGAGTCACTGCAATCGTCGAAATGCAAGAACCGATCGAAGCACGTGCCGCGTTTCGTAAACTCGCGTATAGTAATTATAAGCATTATCCATTATACTTGGAATGGGCACCGCATAATGTGTTTAGAGATAATACAGAAGATGACGATGATGATGAAAATGACAAAAATGATAATGATGAAGCAATGGTTAAAGAAGGATCTGATGCTATGGATGTTGATGTTCAGAATGATGAAGCATTTGATAATGATTCTGAACCTGAAGATGATACTACGATATTTGTTAAAAATTTAAATTTTGATACACATGAAAGTGATTTCTTAAATCACTTTACCAAATGTGGGAATGTATATAATGCAACGATTGCCAAAAAGAAGAGTGCGAAAGGATTATTATCGATGGGGTATGGGTTTGTACAGTACAAAAAACAGAAATCGACACAAAAAGCACTGAAAGAATTACAGCATTCGTTGTTAGACGGTCATACATTAGAATTGAAACTTTCCAATAGATCGTCAGTGTAAGATATTTATTTGAGTTTTTCCTGTTGTACAAAATTAGTGCATTATTAATTTAATGTTAATCAATATGAGCCGACATATATTATTAATATATGTTCATAATATGAATTAAATTTGATGATTTAAATTTAATTCAATTAATAGCGCACTGATATGGAAGAACGGGAGTAAAACGGGAGTATAATTAACAAAATATTAATAATTTATAAATTTTTAGGCCACAAATGACTAAACGCGACCGAAAACCGTCAAAATTGACGAAACAATTGAGTAGCAAAATTCTGGTTCGTAATATCCCATTTGAGGCTAAACGCACAGAAGTGGAACAACTTTTTAGGTATTGTTTCGGTTGTTTTTAGATATGATCCTTTAAATTTTGAAGATGATCACTGATCACATCCCATTAATTTACCCGTGAGGGACGTTATTATTGCGAATTATCAGTGCGTTAAATTATTATGCAAAAAGTTTAGTCCGAACCGAACGATTCAACGAATGTCTATAATTTGATATGTTCCGTAATACGGATGATCGCTCAAATGAGTAACGAAATGCAAATTCTTGACATTCTTTTCTATCGCCGCAAATGACAAAAAAGTAAAATTAAACGTACAAATTATACGTAATCTCTTGGAATTACATTTGAATTCAATTATTGTACATTAAATTTACTTTACGATTCATCATTTTGTTTCTAATTTCCTATTCCTTTTGTCTCTATTCTCTGTTTTTTAATTTGATTTTCTACAGTGTGTTTGGTAATTTGAAGACAGTGCGATTACCAAAGAAATTTGCCGGAACCGGAACTCACAGGGGCTTTGCATTTGTCGATTTCGTAACTAAAAATGATGCTAAAGTGAGTACATCTGTCAAATGAAATGCTCTGTAAAGTCATATATTTTTTATTATCCGTACACATGAATCTTTAATGAGATTTATTATGATATCACTTGAATTTTCATTTTAATTTTGACATATTTAATTATACATTACGTTATCAGATTACAGAGCATTCTCTATTCCCAATGATCTTCTCTCATCTTAACAGAACATACCCTTTATTATTATTATTCTCGCAGAGAGCGTTTAATGCATTATGCCACAGCACTCATCTTTACGGAAGGAGATTAGTTTTGGAATGGGCGAGTGATGCCGGTGATGAATCTGTGGCAAATGGCGATGGTAATGATACCGTAACCCGAACGCGGCAGTGAAGAGGTCATTGGGATTCGCCCGAAAAAGACCATTGCGACGGTAATGTTATTGTGTGTGAATCATGTACTATAACCGTATTATAAGAGCGAAATGAGAATGGAAAAAATGTTTTGAACTGAGTTAATGAATCAAATAATACGTGCGTCAGTGTGGAATGGGATTGGGAATGGAGCCAAAAGAGAGGGATTGGAAATGACTATGGGAGATGATAGAAACTGATTGCACATATAGAGAGGTGCATGTGTATGAAATGCCAAAAACAGTCACTTTCCAGTCGGTTGCACCCCTCATACTCGAAGAGCTGTCATCAGCACTGCACACCATACCGAGTCAATGGTGCTGCTCCCGGTTCTGATGATTGCAATTGTTGAAACAAAACGTTGGAAGTTACGGGCAGTTTAATGTGATTTTTGGTCAATGTATATGTATATATGTCTGTATGATAATGCAATTTTCGCCTTTTAAGTAAAGTAATGTTTTTTACCGAAATAAATTGGTATTTCACTATGGCAATGGGCGCGTTCGAAGACCCCATACCGATCTGCGGCGGCTCTTTTAATTGAGAATGGGAGTGATGTGCCCTCTTTCGATGTGATTACAGCATATTCGATGATAGTCTCACTACGGCAGACCCCTCCTGCCGTGCGACTGCCGTGTGTTTACATGACAAGCATCACACAATAGCACCACCAACATATAGACAGACTCCTATTTATATGCAGATGAACCGAGATGTTCGACTCTGCCTTAGCCTGTACCAGGATATGCACAACTGATTGTACGCTCAAACTCCACAGCATCATCAGTTCGTGTCAACAGTTTGCTTTAGCGATGCCATTCCATTTCATGAGGATGCAGCTGATGCTATACCTATAATCGATAGCGTTGTGATGCTCCACTGAATTTGCATTTCTCCAATACTTTGATTCTCCCCTATGTATATGCTCGTCACTGAGGGCATTACCTATTTATATGCTCGGGTTTGACTCACATTTTGCACGTACTCTTTTGGGATTTCATTTGATCCCGCATTACGTATTCTCTTTAAAGTATTTCCCATTCGTTGATTATGCGATATTTTACTATTTTTACACTCTCCTTTAGAATCTACGGTCAGTTTGACATTTCCGATTATTTTTAACTTTTAACTTTTATCAGTTATTTTTTATCTCAAATATTGTAATTAATTTATATAAAATTTTATGAGTTTAACACACCTAAACTAATTTTACATATACGTATGTGTGAATGTAAATGTATGCATATCAAATATGCATTTATCATTACTTTGTGTGTCATGTTTATGTGAAATTTTATTGATTTGCATATATGAATTTATAGATTTAGAAAATCAATTTTTCATGTTCTGAAAATCTCCAAAAGTATTTGTCCATCACTTGCGTCTCCAATCGCATTCTCCTCTCTTTTCAAATACTCAAATACTAGAAGAATATCCTCTTTAGAATCGCTTACCCTGTATTTGACTATGCATTTATGAAGAGTACAGATTGAACATTATACATATATACAGACCTCACTGAACACTTTTGAATCAGTGAGGCGAATGTCTATAGCATTACACAGTGTGCAGTAAATTTTTGAAATACTGCACTAATACTTTATAAAAAGTTATGCATGTGTTGCTATACTATGAATACCATAGGGAATCGGGATCCTCGTATATCAAAAAATGTTTCAATAGAATAGCTTTGGAGGGGAACTAAAAGTAAGACTTTAGCAAAAGTTTTTCCGAGTGTTGAATTTCTGGTTGTGGCGAATTGTGTGTGTCAATACGTGTCACGTGTTATGTATTATTAAAAAATTCTATGGAACCTTCAGTGATGTGAAATCAAATATCACACGTGTAATAAAATATTTCTTTATGTGAATTTTAAAATATCTTTATACCGACGATCTCCTGTATCATCAGTCACGTCTTCTCTCATATACTATTTAAATCTCTTTTCGAGATTTTCATTAATAAATAAGCTCAGAGATTCTTATTTTTGGGCCAAAGAGAGTACCCTTTACTCATTTAATATCCTTTCACATGTTATGTGTTCATACGATGGTACATATTTCTTTTGGGTTTATGCTCATTTCTCTTTATTTGCGATTTATTTCCCTGTGTATGCATCACTAACTTTTGGAATGCGTTCCTTTTGCTGCACGCACAATACAAGTGCCACTAACTTTTGCCATTGTTTTGGTTGTGTTGTGGAGTCATTGTTGATTATCAAGGGACGCATTCAGCATTTTCTTCTGTGGCACTTCTCTAATTCTCTCTCAGCATTGAACAGAATTTTTTATTTTATTCTTTTCTGCTGAATATGCAATGAAAAGGATCTCATAGAGTTAAGAAATCACAGATGTAATGCATTGTGTCGCATGCGAATTTCGTACATATATTAAGACATTCTGAATACAAATTTCGTGTTTAAATTTTCTTTTGATCTTTTCTTTTGTGTACAATTCATTTGTTATATTAAAAGTCTATTGTAAATTTACAATCTTTATTCGGAAATGACCGAAACATATGCAAAAATATGGAAAATATAATTAACTATTATTAACTATTCATTTTGTATGATTATTTCGAGCAGAGATCTCCGATGTCATTCCGATGTCA
Organism: Hypochthonius rufulus; assembly: GCA_000988845.1. Taxonomy (NCBI): domain Eukaryota; kingdom Metazoa; phylum Arthropoda; class Arachnida; order Sarcoptiformes; family Hypochthoniidae; genus Hypochthonius; species Hypochthonius rufulus. The sequence goes on from LBFL01005296.1 coordinate 5,980, forward strand.
TTCCGATTCTCAACTCCTGACACATCATGAAATTGAAGCCGAATTCTTTATTCAAAATTTATTTAACGATTATTATGGATTTGTAAAAATTAAATTAAATTTTTTGATTTTATTATTTATTAAAATATTTAATTTTACTCTCATTCGACATTTCGCAATAATTATTATTTCGAATTATTCTTTCCTCAGAAGAGTCTTCAATTATTTTACTTTTTAAATGATAATTTTATATTCTTAAGCATCGCGTGTATTTCCATCTGAAATATTTAGTTTCGCATACGATTCCGATTGCTTAAGTCTTAACTATGATGGCAGTGGTGATGTTCACTGACCGTTCAATGGGGCAATACAAAGAGATAAACCGTGGGAAAAATCATTCATCCTTTTATATGAATTAGACTCTGATACTTAATTTTGATTCTATTTTTAAATAATCCGACAGTGGACAAAAATTAGCTCTGCACACTCATTAGTGATTAGAGGTGATTTTGTGTTTATTTTTAGAATATAAACTCATGTATATATGTATATATATATATATATATATGTATGCGTTTGTGAATTGCTCTTTTGAATCATTCGACAATTTCTTTTGAGTTTTTCTCTAAATACAAAACTTAATGACCTCCGAATTGCATTTTCGAAGGATAATTACTTTTGGTAATAACAGAGGCACCGTTTGATATTGTATATTGTTTTTGAACTCGAAAATTGCACACAATACACATCAAATGACAACATTTACCTACTCTTGTACATGTTCAATCGGATGGGGGAGACGATGCGTACTCAAATGGCAAATAATGTTATAACCTAAATGATTGAAATTTTCCTACACTTAAACCTCTCTAACGTGACTATATTGCGGCGAAAATTTCTGTACACTATAGAGAGGATTTTACGCAAGGGAAGTTAAAATAGCAAAGGTTCATATAACTCGGGCCTGAGCATTTGTTCACGTTAGAGGGGTTTATGTGTATATGTAGAATGAACAGAAATATTATTATTCTGTTTAAGAAATTATGAATGAACTATTTTCATTGTATGATATATCTTTATGATACTGTTACTGGCATTTTACTCTTGAACCACGAATTGCTTTTCTCTTACGTGTTTCAATTACATCCTCGTACTGTATAATTACGATACGTGAGCATAACTATCGCAAAATAACAGTACAAAATTGGAATGAAGAATTTAAATCTGTCATTCTCTGTTGTGTTTCAATGCCATTTTTCATGACCATTGCCTTTAGAGTGAGAAAAGAAAGAGAAATGCCGACTCTTTCAAAAGAAATGTCACGATATGTGTTTTTCAATTGAGTTGTAAAAAAGTTTTTTAAAGCAATTTATTGGCATTTTTTGTTAATTCGACAATAGTCATGAATCGCTTCTGCCCATGAATGGGCAAAACGTATCGGATCCTTTCAAAATTGCACGTCTCCATACCTCTATAAGTTAAGACATCACCGGTATCACTCATCCATATTAATCATCGCGTTGCGACATTGAGAATCGGCACCGAAAAATTACAATGCCAATAGTAAATGACAGGGTTCTGTGTCCATAATATCAGTCATGCATTGAAGAAATGAACACTTTTGCTTCTTTTATACCGAAAGTTTAAAGACAAACTTTGACCTTAACGTGTCTCTCCTCTTTTTTCATTGCCTCTCTATACTCACCGAATCTATTCTTATTTCTTATATTTGAATTTGAGATGCGTTTTTATTTTCCCATCGTCATGTGTGCGGCTAAAGTGCAGAGCATTGATGTGAAATCTCATACTGTGACGCGATATCTTTTCCATGATTACGTTTGTATTTGATTCATATTTCACATTTTCGCATTTTCATGGCGTGTCAAACAGAGGTTAGGACCCGTCCCTATCACTTTCTGCTATGTGTACGTACGACTATTTAAGGAGAAACACACTGTGATTTTTAGTGTGTATCGTTTCTTTTATCGTCTCATCTCTGTGCTCCTCTGTATGCCTCTGATGTGTCTCCATTCTCTATTAACTGCATTAACTGCATTAGCATCACGGTTCGAGACGCGATAACACATCCCCTCTCAAATCCACTTATCCACTTGTGTTGTCGCATTCCATTATCACTCAGGTATACTGCTATATTATCATTTTCCCATCGGTGACACATTTCTTCCCGAATCGTCTTACTCATTCAGACATGAGAATGATCAGATGATGGTGATTCAATTTTTCAAATATTTTTTAGAGTCTGATACTTCTGTAGTTGAGATTATAGATACGTTTTTAGAAGGTTAAAGGGTTGATGTTCCAATTAATTAAATTTTATAATCTTTAATTAATAAATAACATTTATAGCTATTTCCAAGATAAATGTTTACATAATGGTAATGCAAAACTCCACTCTATATTTAAGATTTTGGTATACATTTAGTAAATATATGAATGTGAAAAACAATGGGATTTACTTTGGGTATATTCGCACCCTATTCCTGTCCCCCGTTCCCAACACCTGACCTCACGAAATCATCTGTTTTTCTCCCTTTTTCAATATCATTTTCTTCCATCTCTGTAAGTAAATGCTAAATGTGATCTTTAAGTTAAAGATCACTGTCGTCGGTATTTCTCTTGTGTGTGCCAAAAAAGCAAAAAATGAAATGAAACGCCTCAGCCTTAAGCTTAAGGCTCTCCACTCTTATGAACCACTCTTATGAACCACTCTTATGAAGCATAAGAAAAATGAGCCCCTATCAAATGCATCAGCGTTACCATTGATTGACTTTTGTTTCAAAAATGTTTCTCTTCTCTTAGTTTTTCCTCAAATGTATTATACCATATAATAGAGTTGATATTATACTGCGATTTTCTAAGACTCATTTTATTTAATGAACTCTCGTACAATGTATTGACCGAACATTGTTGCAGTGAAAAAAGACAAACTTTGCACGTTTTAGCGTTAATCCATTTGCGCCAAAAGCACTGTTAACCTCTTTAAGTCTCGAAGAGTCGGAAAGTATAATGCAGTTTTGGATATGTGAGAATGGGATTCGGAATTAAGAAATAAGGCACTGGAAATGAATGGGGATCCCTCTTCTTAATGATAATGACATTCAATTAAGTGAAATGAGTTACAATTGATTAATTCCGTACATGATTATGGAGTGAAAGAAGTGTTTTATATAACTCATTATCTTACTTAAGGAGTTGACACTTATATATACCTAATAAATTATTGGTAATAATAACGGTACGATTTTCAATTTGGGGTGACAATTGAAAGATTAGGCCCGAAAAGTGAGAAAGAAAATGCTGTCGCATCAAAAAATTGAGACTTTTTATAAAGTCATATCATTTATAGTTTAATCACCATCTTTTTGTTGAGATTTAAACTTTAAAATTTATTGAAAAACTTTTATTACATCTTCAGATTAAGTGAATTAATTTATTTCCATAATTAATTAAATTACTTTTTTCTTGGAATTCTTTTAATGGAAATAACTTCATTAAATGCGATTCAATGTCAGTCTTCTAATTTATTATTTTTATACATAAATTTGGTTGATGAATTTGACAATTTTTGAGAATTACAGAGCATATCATTTTTTCCTTATGATACGTGTGTGTACATTTTCTTAATAACAAGTGTTTTATACAATAATTTATTAACAGATTTTTAAATAATATTAATTTGATGATGTCTGAGGTTCGGGTGCAGACAAAAAATAGTTTAAATTAGTTTTTGTCGTGTGACAAAAATGATGATCGAAACAATTTCATCGAATTTTTTGATAATGTATTTATATTGTGAATTATATTTATGCGAAACTCTGAATCTCTCAGTCATAAATTTGTGTATAAATGCTAAATTAAGTACATGAGCCTCTCAATCGATAAAGAAAATTGTCGTAAACTCATTTGTCAAAGCTTTACAATAATTCACGTATAATTTACAATTATATCGGTGCCTCCGTTAACAGCCCATTTGAGTATTAAAACATTATTTATAATCGTAATTCATATTTATAATGCTCAAATGAATTCCATTTTTACCAAAAATTTCTTTTCATAATTCAGGTACAGGCAGTGTCATAATTTGTAATCCCATTGAATTCAGCATTGTCATTGATCATGGTTACCCCCTGACCCCTGACCCTTAACGATCCCTCCCATAATTGCCCGAAATGTGGAGATTCAGAAATAAGAATATATTTGACTCACTATCACAGCCGTTGTGTTTTGTAGTATTTCTTTAGTTTAGTTTGTCTTTAGTTTGATCTGATATCGTAATATATATAATAGTAAATTTAAAGTAACTTTTCACAATGACCATTATCATGTCCATCACCAAACCGATTGCTCTGAAATTGGAGGATGGGGTAATGGCGTTGAAAAACCGGTACTGTTCTGTCCATTGTTACTCTCTGACGATGATCGTCCGTAAGTATCTGGTGTAAGTGGTGGTAAATTGAGTACATTATCTACGTTTGGTGATGCAGACCCACGCTGTTGGGCCGCCATGAGATCTGCTGGTGATGGTCCGTGTCCTCCCGGTGCACCTCCGCCCATATATGGTGCATCTGCTCCTAAATTAACAGAGCCCATTGATCCACGAAATGCTAAAATATTTGAATGAATGAAGTGTCAGAATGAGTATATTCATATGTTTTGACCGTATTTTAACCGTCTTTTATGGAAGCATAACACATAACGCATAACACATTTTACGGGTAAATGAGCGATTAGTTTAAGATAATATCACTCAAAAAAATGAGTCTTTAAAATCTGTCAGAAGTGTCAATATAAATGAAAAAATTCATTTTTGCGTTGGAATATCTTAAAACATCTGTCAGTTTCGAGTATTATATACTTATTATTCAAATAAATTATTTTACGCATTCGCGTGAAATCGTAAAATCGTAAAATTTTTTAATTCATTTACTAAAATATCAGAATTATTTCCTGAAAATGCGGGTCTAAATCTACGAATGTATGGAAATATATTAGTATATTATGCATGCAGTTTATTGAACTAAATTTTAGAAGTGTCCGTTGATTAACAATTATCATAAATAATATACGATTAGAAAATTAGGGAATAACAATTATTTTCCTTACAATTAATGCATTTTTTGAATCAAAACGTAGTAAAAAGTAATTTTATTTATAGTTATATGATGATTTTTATTGCACCTCATCCCACACTATGCCATTCACGACGTATCGAAAAATTATTATATTTGAATTTCTAATTTACGAACATATTAAATTATCTTCGCCCGCGTCTTAATGCGTCTTAATCTATGAATTTTTTCTTTCAATTCAATTCAACCCGAATTATCTTCCATAAAATACAGTACATTTACAGTCGATTCCAATCTTTTTACACAAAATCATGTATCTTAAAACTTTGTTTACATAACTGAGCCCAAACGGCAACATTAAGTATAAAAAGTGTGAATGATACGGAAATGTATAAAAAGATTTGTAAATTTTATTAGCATTATAATCTGACCGTTGATAATTACCTGACTGATGAATGCCATCGTGAAGACCCGGGGCTGAGGTCGGGGGGTGACTCGAGGGGTTTCCGGACACGTATTGTGGTAATAGTCCAGATTGGACATCACCGTTGTGGAGTCCCGGGGGTGGTCCGTGTTGACCCGGAAAAAAATCGTAAAATGGACCGTGATGAGGCGGCGGTCCACCGTAGGGGAACTCACTCGGGTTACTCGAGTCTGTTAACAGTTAACAGCATTAATGTATTACTTAATAGAGTCACGATTTCCAAGAATAATCAATTCAAAGGTGTCATTTATTATGAATATCATATTTTATTCTCGTCATATGTTTGTACGTGCATATGTATATGTATATACGTATATATGTATATATGTATGCATATTTATCTATATTAATGATTATTATTTTTTGTCCCAAAATTATCAATTATTCAGTATTAAATTATCGATTACATAGTTAATGATCTCGGATTATCTGCAATTATATTGATCAACACATATAACCGTATTTTTTGTGTAATTACAATTGTCAATTGACAATCCTAATGAATACATAGAATGGGTATTTGATGATCAATAAGTTATCGCCTTTTCGTGCACACCTCTCATACCATACATAACATAAATAATTGGGCAATACTCTTCTGGCATTATTATGGATGATGGAAAGTTAAGACGGGTATAGGTATAGGGCATATCCATAACATAGTGTCCACGGGATGTGATGGGCTGTGTGCACCTTTAGAACCCGTACAAATTGGATGCCCCAACCTTAATGTAGGCGTTGTCCGTACTCTTTTTTTACTTTCCATTCCTATTAAAAGTATAATGTAAATGGTGCTGCTGTTGTTGCTTCTCGTGTACACCTTATATATTCTAAACATTAAGAAAACCTTATATATTGGCATTAAACTTTTTTCAGGTTTCGCCATCATGCGACTTCCTCTGCCTCTCATCTGCCCCGACCTGA
>LBFL01005296.1:12507-32305 GCA_000988845.1 Hypochthonius rufulus
TTAGCACATCCATCAATGTCAGGTCGGGGCAGATGAGAGGCAGAGGAAGTCGCATGATGGCGAAACCTGTAAAAAGTTTGATGCAAACTTGCAATGTCTAGAATATGTGAGGTGTTCACGGGCAGCAGAAACAGTAGAACATTAACATTATGCTTTTAATAGGGATCGAAAGTAAAATGGGAATGGACAGCGCCTACATTAAGGTTGGGGCCCGGTTGTAGGGTATCTATTTTGCAGAGGTGTAGCACATCCCGTGGACATAATGTTATGGATATGCCCTATACATGTCCCGATGGAACCATAATCCATAATAATACTTGAAAAGTATTACCCATTTATTTACTCTATGCATTCATGTATTGTAGTTTTATTGTAGTTTTCAATTTAATAAAATTATTATAATCGATTTTTGTCTGTGTCATAACGATGGCCGAGAAAATCTCAAAGAATCCAATATTATTTGACAATTTTAGTGTTATTATTTTGATATTCGATTCATTTCGAAACGATTGTTTTAAAATGGTATTTCTATGAATAGTCTATAAAACGTGATATTTTAAATTTCTATGAAAATGAGGCTATGAAAGGTCATAATATTCAACGAGATTCGGTGAAATTTTATTGCACGATGCGAGTTCGATACGGACTCAAATAATTGTTTCATGTGTTAAATGTTTGTAGCGTTTTACAGGAGAATCTCTTTTACCTGAAAAGTATCCGAATCCATTGTTGGGTCCCGAAACCATTTCAGGACTGTCCTCGAGACCGTCCGGTGATAGTCCCGGTCTGAGCGGACGCATCGCACGTCGGGGACTCCTAAAGAAGTGCCTCCGCGCCCCTAATGTACTCAACTGTTTCATGCGGCGCTCTTTACTCCTCCGATTCTGGAACCATACCTGACAAATACAAAAGAATTGCGATTTTGTTTATTATAATAATAGAATTCAATTGAAATGGCATCGAACAAAGGGATGCACATATAAAGCGTGTGTCTATAGCTATATTATTTATGTGAATGTGTCTGTTGTCGCCGGTGCCAAATAACTTAATTTAGAGGAAACACTATTGCGGCAGCGGTAACAATAATAATAATTGGGGTCTTTCGCCCCAAAAAATAAGGGCATTGATTTCTTAGCGTGGATGATGACAATTCATGGCAAAACAGCTATAGCATGTATATATTTATCTCCACACTATTGAACTATCGTACACTCTTCTTTGGCCATTATCACCCTCCCACTATTACCAAAAAATATCACCTCTCACAACAGTGTGTAACAAAAACTCAAATGTTACCCCTGAGTACGTATGCTTTGTAATCATGTGTTAAACCGCGTGACCATTTGCTTCAATAGCTATGGTAAGGACATTGAGAGATGATATTCGGTTGTTATGCACACATTTATAACTCATACGTTATTGTGGCACATCAATGAAAACGGAATTGTAACGTATCACTGGCGGCACCCGAAAATGTCTTTATATAAATTATAGCGTTCGGACCTCTGTTTTGGCGATTCATATTTTATACGCACATCGACGGTTCCGAATCCCCATTAAATCATCATACAATACACGTTCAATATTTATGAGCATATTCCAAACGGATGCGGCTAAAGGTTTCGATTCTGTTATACAAATTCATAGGCAGATACAGATTTATAACGATTCAAAGCGATAGCAAATATTTGATACCGAAAAAATGCTTCTGTTTATGTATTCTTTTTACACTCCATCATTTCGGGATTAGAAATTCCGTTCACTCTTAATGTGTGTTTAGTTCTCTGTGCGATTTTGACGAAGAAAAGACCATTTTAGAGAGAGAGAGAGAGAAGCATCACCACAGCCTCCGGCTCAGTGAGCTTTTAGCAGCAGTCTGCTGCAGTCTGCTCTCTTCTGATAAGAGGTATTACAGCACTGCGCTCAGCATTATTCGAGAAAAACTTTGCCAAAGAGTATATTCAATTTGACAATGATGCTCGGGGATGCGAACCGGAGTTTGATAATACTCCACTGCCGTTCGGTCACAATGGACAATGAAGATTTTTGTGTCCAAATATTACATTGCGTTGAGTCCACTGTGTGTGTGTATATATGTGTATATATGTGTATATATATGTCTATGTCTATGTGTATGATTCATATGAACCCATTCATAGTTTTGCGCACGAATTTTTCAATTGAAATTTATCGAATTTTTCTTATTTTTATTGAAAAACATTACGTTCGTTCGATTAATGTGACCATTAGTTTAGTGCTATTTATTATGCAATAACTTTTATGACGCTCTTTAGTTTATTAATCAATCATTAGCTGATTAATTATTGAGTAATTAAATTTTTAAAAAAATTATTCAAAATGTTTGTATTCCTATTCTAATACATCAAAATAGAGCTGTCAGAGGCGTTAACGTATTGGTTCAATTGAATAATAACATATATAACTATTATTATTATTTTGCAATTGAAATACTATTTTTATTGTCATAACATAAAAAATGATAAAAAAAATAGAGAGCGGTAATAACCCTAAACTCACATAAAAATGTGTACACTAATACCGTATTTACGGCCATTAACCGATATTTCCTAAAATTTTCATTTCACTTTATAGTGGCATAACTTTATAGGGATGGTTTATCATGTTAAAAGTATAGAAAATATTTGTGAATCGTTTGGCTTTCGTCAAATAACATTTAAAGTTTAAATTTTAAACCCTGATATTTATGAAAATTTTTTGTTTTTTAAATTATTATTAATAAAAGTATTGTTAAAGTCTTGTAACAGTATTATCACATTAATTAAGGTTAAATTAATTAAGTAATTAATTAAAACGTAATGTAAATTGAAGAAAGGAAAACACGAAAATGGTTTGAACCTGAATATGGATGAATGTGAGTAAATACGGTAAATTGTTACGATTTGCTTATATGCCCGCGACTATTGTCTCCATTGACTCGTACTCTGAAAGAACACTCCGCTGCCTCTTATCCCATGAAGCAATGTGAAAAGAGTGTGTATTCATAAGAAGTGTATGAAAATGATGGCGAAAACCAAAGAGAGCATTTCTTATATGTTTCGCTACCAAAAGAATCGGTTTCTCCGCCCTTATTACAGGGCGGTTAATATCATACAACGCGAGTACATTTCTCTATCATATCCGGTGCTGAACTTTTTCCAACGAAACGATCTCTCTTCACACTCAATTCCATGCTTCGGGTTTTACGCAATACATCAATAGGTTTATATATGATATGAAAGGAGAGGAATGTGAAGGCATTGATGAAGTGAGATCGAGAGGAGCATCTTTTCTCTTAATACCATTTTTTTCAAGACATTGTCATAGTTGGTTGATGATGGTGCTGCACAAAGTGTGGCGTTTGTTTTTTATGTCCATTTACTGTTTTATGGATTACACCGTCTTTTTACTTTCTCATGTATAGACATAAATGTATATACAGACATATATTGTTGCAATACACATGCATATACACATGTACAGTCAAAACGAGTTTTTATGTTTAGTTTTGAGGTTCCAATATTTTTCCATAATCATAATCATAAATTATAAAGACCATTCCCTTATGAATATGAAATTGTTATGCACTTTACAGCGGCTGATTCTGGGGATGGAATAATTTTCCTCTCTCTATAGTCTCATTATATATTAGAAGATTTTAGGACTAATGAATCATCATAACTATTATCGTGACATTTAAAGGTCATGATTTTGAGTATTATTATTACCATGATTATTCAAATGTTACCTCTGACCGAATGCAATGTTTTGATTTAATTGTTAAACGTGGCGCAATAACAATGAAATTGAGAGCAGATGTAAATAAAGTATTATGTTAGTACGCTACTTATAGGTATGCTACGTATATGTGTACTACGTATATGTATGCTACGTATATGTGCATTAAGATTGCAGAACGGGAGTGCCGACTCAAGACTTTTTTCTTCATTGGACTGTTTGGAAAAGATGATAAATGCGTGCGCACTCCCACTTATGTAAGATGTTGGGGCGTGCCACACAAAGATATGTACCATCATATGTACCATCGCAAAACGCCATCACCATTTTGAGGATCCTTTTTGTTGCTGCACTGCTACTAAATACGTATATCGGTCATTGTCTAATAATTCTTACGGATGTTCCATCATATTTGTTAAGCATATTTTTTGGTCGCATAAAAATAATGATCTCATAGATTATAATGGAATGGTATTAGGGTCTTAGCGATAGTCAATAAAGAATTATCCCGAAGCATTAACAATGTGAAGGATACGGTTGTTTTTAACCTCTTTTTCATGTGTATTGTTGAAAAAAGGGATCATTGTGTTTACAATATTTTGAATGTCGCATATTTTTGAATATATATGAATATATATCATAATAATGTTCACAGTTTTGTCTCGTATCATAATGATAATCTCAATAAATATTAAACATACATAAGTGAAACCCATTTTCGGACACAAATGGCCTCATCATTCATAGGGTCTGACTTAATATTAACCGTGCATATCACACGCATTCATATCATTTAAAGATCGTTATGAATTCCTTATTAAATATTCCGTATTTTGTCACCATAAACTTTCAAATCAATAATATTAGAAAACGACAGATTATATCAGAATTGAAATTATTAATATTGCATAATATAGTATAATATTGCATAATATTGCATAATACAATGACTGCTCCAAATGAATAATTAATGTATTACCGTAATTTCCTTGAACCAAAACCTCGAAAAAACAGTATCACCCCTCTCAAGTAATTATTAATTTACGTGTGAAGCGAAAGGATATAAAAATGATGAGAAAATGTCGAAGACATACATTTTAATTTCTGTCGTCGTTTTTAACACTCTGATAATCCCCAAAAATAATAGTGAATCCCATAAAAGCGAATGCATACAGTTTTTTCTATATTTTCGCGTCAATGTTTATGCATAAAAGGCTCATATATGCGTGTTATATATAAAGTGTGAGTGTTGTGTTCACATATTTTTTCATGTCACTCAATTTGCATAAAGAAGTTTATATTTGTTTGGCTAAAGCAATGAGTACGGTGCTCGCATTCGTTCGTACCATTGGCATGCATAATACATGTGTCTGAATGCATAATATTGCAGTTAACCCTAACATAACTGAAGCGCAAATGAAAACAAATCTGTATATTTATATTCCATATACAAAATTCGTGCATAAAAAGAGAGAAAAGTTCTATGAGAGTGTCGGTGGAGTTTTACGCCCCGATGCTGACTCTTCTCTCTCTCTCTTCTCTTTCATCTCAAGTCATTACTCTGACTCGAAAAAGTCATTATCTCCTTCTAAAAGAATAACATTGGAAAACGCGTCTCTCAAATCTTTTCTTTTCACATACGAAAAGTTTTGAGAAATGCCGGCTAAAGTCAGTTAACTATTTTCATATTGCATTAGCAGAGAGTTAAAAGATGTACAATGGAATTAACGTGCGATTACATTCGCTTTCTCTTAAAATCAGTCGGTATTATTTGAGTTATATGACCGTGGCTCACATCCCCCCAATGAAAATCAGGGTTCAGCTATTTATAGTCTATTTATAGTCTCACGAATAAATCGATCGTTTAATTTCTTTTGTGAACTCTTAAAGTTAATTTTCATTTTCCGAGTTTTTCGAGTGCAATAATTTCTCAGTCATTTCTATGTGCACATTTGTATGACAGAACCATATTTTCAATTTCTATTCTCAAAATATTTGTCTGAATATGTGTTTATAATACAAAAGATTATGCTTTAGTATTGAGAGGAAAATTTTGCAATTTCAATATATTGCTTAACAATATACACTTAATTTTATACACAAAAACCTTAGCTATTCAAACATATTGCAGTCCAAAGGAGGTTTTCAAGTTATAGAGGTTCTTTGTGATGTAAATCTATACTTTAAATTGTTTATTAAAAATTATATTCTTTGTGTTGTAAAAATAAATCGAGTCTATAGAATATGTTCAAATTATAGAGGTTTTTGTGTATTCAAATTTGGCGAAAGTCAAATTTTTTTCTCGATTTGAGGAGGGATGTTTTGAGAATTTTGGCTTTAGGTGGCGGATAATTTCAATATTTATTACTGAATTTAGTGATTTTTGCGCATTCCTCATTTTTCAGGGGAAATATTTAAGCTAAAATTCATAGAACATCTAGAAAATCCCTCTGTTATGCAAGTCTGTTTATTGGATTAAAGTTTTAAATAAATTCTTAGTATTTCTGAACTAACTAAGGACTCATCTATTCGTTTGATATACTGTAATCTGATATCTTTAATATTACATAAAATGTAGAAAAATTACAGAGTCGGAGCATTGGAACGGGTCCTGTCCTTTAATTTTGAGTTATATCCTCTCGCAGTGTATTTTAAATATATTTTTGGTTCGTTAATGTGTGTCATTAATACAATAAATATACATATGTCGGTGCACATTTAGCAAAGATAATATGGACGCATGTCTGGTAACTTATGTCTTAAATTAATATAATTTTAAAAGTTAATTATTATCCTTAACATTAAATATAAAATCTAAGATTATTGATACCCAGAGATCGCCAAAGGGGCGGTCTGGGGTGGGTGCGACCCCCTAGAATTTTGAAAAATCGGGACCCCCCTTAGAAAATTTTGAAAAAAAACTCGCTCTGCACCCTCCATTGGCGAAAACTAAGAAATTTTAGGTTTTTTTTGTTAAATTTTACGTCATATTTCAATAAAAATTCTAGATCCCCCCCTAAAAATTCGAAATTGGGTAGGGTGTGGATGGGGTGCGCTTACCNNNNATCTCTGTTGATATCCTATTTTATTGATTGTATGGTTGCGATTCTACAATAGACTCGTATTACACTGCATTGAAAATATTGATACCCTGACTGCTTAAGCATTTGAGTCTAGCATGGAGTATGCATGCGTTTATGATTCATTAGGAGTATTATAGAGGTTATATTGTAAGTTCTTGCAATGCAAACACAACAATACTTACAATACTTAGTGACAGGAAAAATATGTGAGAAATTAGCACATACATATTTGCATGATGCATGTTAAATTCTGACAAAACTCACTAATGGATAATTTAACTTTTCTACTGTAAACGTATCGCTTTTGTGTCGCTATACAAAAATGTTTCTCATATTACTAATAATAAAATATTCCAAAGAATGTTCACGTATGGCTCAACATAAGCGTCTCTTTCCATTCTGAAACATTTCATCATTTATCGTGTTTCTCTACTCTCATTCTCTACTCTCATACTCTACACTCATACACTACACTCATACTCTACACCCTCTGTAATCTCCAACACTACAACAGCCAAAAATTTCAACTCTTAAGTTGTTCCACGATCCTCATTCACTGTAAATAACGCGTATCGTTTGTACCGTACGCGTGCATATTACTGAAGCACCAAAAGTTTCTCGGGGAATGAAAAGTTTTTGGCATACCACAGACCCAATGTGCCATTAAGTGTTGGCGAACGATAGAATGTGCAACTCATGTATATTAGAGTATTACTGTTAAAGTCAAGAGAATTCGGAGAGAGGAGAGAGACCCAAATGTTGGCGCTAATGAAAAACAATGTGCAATGTACAATGTGCAATGTGAAAATTCTCCAACAATACACTCAGTCACGATCAGATCAGTCTGCGCCTAAGGATCGTACGCAATGCAACGAGTCACTTTGTGGGTTAACTTTTCGCAGAATCGCGAAGCGGAGGCCCTTCCAAAAGAGCCGTTTGAGCATTATACAGGGTATAATACAATTGAGTTTTGGCATCACTATCAGCGGTTCATGATCTTTACACAATGATCACGATTTCCGATTGTGACAGCGGCCGTCAGTTAGTGTCTCACGTCACCACCATACAATGTATGGAAAATATTAGAATTGCCGAAAGATTATAAATCATACCAAAGGTTTCCTACACGTGTGGGAGTGTTGCGATTCAGTGGTGAGATTTCGCTATAAACACAATTGTACCAAATACTACAATACATAAATATATGTATATGTGTGTATATACAGGCAGAGGTATGATTGCATCAACAGCTATAACTTTGTTCAACTGCAATATATACCAAATACAGTTGAACCTCACGAGTTGAACGAACACCCGTTCAATTGATATTGTCATTGAATGATGGCATTATTAATCGAGACACGCACTGAATAAGAATAAAAGTAAATTGTAAAAAATCAAATTCATTGAACTTTTGCATAGGAATTAATAAGACAAATCCAACGAATATCGAGTTTCAACTGTTCCTGTAACGTGAATCCGATTGAATACCCTACGAGACGATAGTATGAACAGCACTGATGACAGTATCGGTGAAAAATGGCCATCGACAGGCCGAGTCTATAGTCTATAGCATAATAATAGCGTACCATAGACAAACACAAAAGGGAGCGTTTCGAGATGAGTTCGTAGATATATATCTCAAATGGTGCTGATGTTAATGCTGCTGCCATTGCACTGCCATCGCACTCAGTTTGGATGCTGCCATTGGTGATACAGTGAAGTGATACATGCATCTGCTCACCCCTAAAGCGACAACATTTATACGCTGATGAATTTAATCAGATCGAAGCTCTGCTCCTTCATTTGGATGCTGCAGGATTTTTTGCGTCTCCCCTTTGGAAGGTATTAGAGGAAATGCTTTTCTTCTCTCAACACACAAAAATAACACATACACATACATACATAGACTCTTGTGCTATGCTTTGACACAGCGACTCTAAAAATCAGTTATTTCAATTCGATCGTTGATTTTCTATTACTAAAGTAACGATTTATATATGCAAATACATAGCGTCGCGCAATTTCATTCGTCACGCTATGGCAGTAACTAACGTTTGAGAAAATGTTTGCCCTTAAGAAGTTTGATGTTTGATGTTGACATTTAAATTGAGTTCCCAAATGAACTCCTCTAAACTTAACTCTAAACTTATCATGTCTGAGAACCCATTAAATGAATCGGTATCCTTTTGCTATTATATTGCCTCAACAGTGTTTCATCATATTTTTCTCTCTTTCCCCGTCCTTTGCATTAAAGTGTAATTTATGTGTAAATCTCAGCATCAGTGACTTATCGCTCCGTGTGTAGCGTCATATAACTTTTATTAATGTCATGCACATCATATCATTGGTCATGGTCATTACCTGTATGACTCGCATATTTAATCCCGTCTCTTGTGCGAGTTGTTCCCGAATGTGCCGCGTGGGCTTAGGTGTCGCTGCGAAAGCCGCTTTAAGCGTTTCGAGTTGTTTGGCCTTAATCGTGGTGCGGGGGCCCCTCCTTTTCGTGCCCCCCGGTTGATTCTCGTCATTCCCGGCACTGTTAGACCCCGATGCGTGATTTGGAGAGGTCGGATCGGGACCGTTCGTGCCGTTTGCACCGCTAATACCGGAATCGCTCATAGAACTACTCGCGGACATCGGTGAACTCTTACTCGACATCATCGCCGAGCTCCCGTGTCCCGACCCCGTATGTCCCGAATTATTAAGTGAGGGCAGCCCTATTCCTAACGAAGAACCGCCGAGGAGATCATCGTCGTGATCGGAGTCGTGTGGCCCAATGTCGGGGTCGGGGGGACTCACCAGACTGTCCTCCATGTCGGGGTCAACCGGAGATCCTCCCGTTAATCCTGTCGAATAAAGCAACACAATTAATATCGATATTAAAACGCATAAACATACACATAAAGATTATATCTTTATTTATGGTTTTACATTTTATGAATCGCCATTATCAAATATGTAAAGAAAGAGTTAAATCATGTATAATGTCAGGGATTTGAAAGTCGATCATAAACGTAGAGCCGGATCTGTGTAAATCCTTCTGTAGTTTAACGGCTAATATATGACTCGATGCGGCTTTAGGTTCAGGTTCTTTTGGTGATGATCATATTGATGCTAAAAGACGGTAGTATTATGCACACTCAGGAGTGAGGTATTTTTATTACGCATCATAAAGTCCAATACACTCGATGCTCCATTACTGCACATCCAATATTTAACATGCAATGCTCTCGAATGGCCCATTGGCAATGACCACTCTAAATAATGTTCTTATTTATTTCGCCTAAACGCACATAACTTATAACCCTCCAAAACAGATTCAAAGGACCATACTTTGGTTCATGAATGGGTCCGGATGCGTTTTGCTTCTTTCAGTGGTTTCACATAAAAAACATGAAAAAAGGGCACTCATTTCTTATAAATTCCTTCGCGTGCAAAACCCCATTCGAATTACTTGAATCGGGCTTATGTCATATATTATATTTTTTCTCTGAATGACATGGTATATGCCACTCAATGATATTGTAGTAACATTACTGTATCTATTAAAGAATTAACCTGCGAATATGTCTGTGAGTCTGTGAGTCGTGAATCTTAAATGCCATTTCCCAGTATGGGGCAGTGACGCTCTCCACGCTGACAGGTATCACGGCAGTGACCAGTCTCAAGTCTCTACGGGCGATTTCCGCCTCAAGAAGAATATCACAAATGAAGAAAAATGGTGGTAAAATACTGAAATTATTATATGCGATTCGCAAAGACCATTGCCTGATGATATCCTCCGCTTTAGCTTTAAGTGGTTTCTTAAAAAAGGTTCTGATGTTATTTTTCACTCCGTAAAGACATTGAATTTTTGGATTTTTTGAAAAATTATAATTTTTACGGCGTAATTTTTGACGCATGTGTTTATGTTTTGGGGGCATATTTTTGCATTATTTTTGCATTAATATACAGTAATATTATAATGGAAAATTCAATGTTAAAGATTTTGTTTTTTAAAAATACTGTCGAAGATCAATTGATGATGCTATTGAATCGCTTTTGAGTTAATCATCATTCGGGTTTCATAATTTTTCATAATTTTTCATAATTTTTCATAAAATACGGTATTTCAGTAGCATTTTCAAGTTAAACACAGACCATTAAACAGCAGCGACCACGAAACCCAAACCATAATTACAGTGTTCTCTCATCTCTGATGAGCATTATTAATTAGCAGAATAAAAAGGGACTTAACCGGGAGTACGATAGTGTTTGGCAGTGGTCTCAGACTCAAGTACTGGTCTCTAATAATAATTATAGTGTATCAAAATTGGGGCTGAAAATCACGAACACCGTCCCCAGTAACTATATGTGAGTGTGTTTAAGTGTTCAATGATAGGAGACTATCATAGTAATTGAGGCGGGTGAAGATGTTGCGGTCTTTCGCATGCTTTTTTAGCGATTCCACGACAGAGATCATTTAAATCATGGACGTTGATGTTCTCAACAAATCTCCGGAAACTGTGTTTTACCTGAGACATGAGGTGAATTAAATAATGCACATTAAAATGATGCATCGAAAAATGTGTATTAAAGACGCGTCATTAAAGTTTTCTTATTTATGCTCAGACGTGTTTAGGGTGTGTAATTAGTATATTATATTGTGAGAGGCAAAATAAATTTAATGTGACAGAAAAGGACAAAATATTGTAGAAAATTAAAAAGTCACGTGAAATATTACGTGAAAATTGAAATTTTATGTTACAATTCTCCAACGATTTCATTCTAAAATTATTCGACATAAATATTTGAAGTAATTTCAAATTTGGAAAATTATTTAGAGAATTTTGACAATTTTTAAGGGGTATTAATTAAATGAAATGTTTGCACTTAAATTAATAAAATATGTATATATATGTACATATATGTATATATACAATACACGGCACATCCCTCAGTCATTCACATATCACAATCAGTACAGTATTGTTGTAGTGTTTTTAAATTGTTGCATTTTTCAAATTTTGCATTATATATAAGTTTATAAAATTGTTTTACGTCATTAATAAATCGTTTCCATAATTTACGAAAATTTTTTAATATGCGTAAAAATTTAATGTTATTTTAAATTAAGGAAATTATATTAAAAATTCGCGGTTTTTTTAAATTCTCATTATTTAAATATTTAAAGTGTGAATAATTTAATTTAAATGAAATGAATAATTCAACATGAAAATGGTAATAAAAAAATAACGATTCATCGCCATATATACAAATTTAATGTATATTTTCAGAGGTGTTTTAATTAATGAGATTTTCCAATTTTGCAGCGTACAGATTATAAAGTTCTATTTACGCGATTTATAAATCCCAAAACATAATACAAAAACGCTTTTATCGGTCAATTGGCATAACAAATACCCGTGAAAAACGATATTTCATTATCTAATATCAGATAATATCCGAATCGGATAATAACTAAATGATCGTTCCATAATTTATCATTTTTTAAATTTATTAATACACTTAAATAATTCGTAATGATTTTGCGCTCATATTTCTCATATAAACTCATAGTTCATTGCGCTAAAAGTAAATAACAGTGATAAGAGTAAAATTATAATAATCATAATATGTGATAATATTAAATCATCGACTAAATTGGGGATAATTACAATCGTTGTGAACATTTTTTCATTCATTATTCCCGTATATATTTATATTTTACAATACAGTGATTAGCATGATAATGATTGAATAATTGGTATTACTATAAAAAGAGACAAATGGCCATTAACAGCAACTTTCAATAGGCCATAAACCATGGCCATTGACCACACCGGCGCCAAAGGACATGACCATTGTTTGCGGGTGAGTACATCATGGAGAATGTTATAGCTAAATGCAAGAATATAGACACGGCCAAAATGATCACAACCAAAAGGGTATATCATTGATTACCGCTCATGACAGGTATTTAAGCCCACCTTAATGATAGCTGAAGTCAAATCGACCTCAAACCCCATTCAGTCATTTACTCTCAATCCTCGAGTAAAGGGTTTCTCTATTGTCTTTTTGGCGTTATTTTTTCGTTTATTGTTCTTCATTTTTTTAATGCCTTTCCTTTCATTGCCCAATACTAAACCGCTAATTTCCATCATATAGCGTATCTTAAAAGAGCCCAAATGGGGGAACACGTATCTTCAAACGTGTATAATCGATATTATAACTCTAAATATAAGCATTGTTCTGCTCTCCCCCAACTGTAGTGAGCATCGAAAAAACTAACCCTACAACAATAGGTCCATCGAAGACAATGCGTTCACCTCACTCTTTATGATATCGGCAAAAGTATTTATTTTATTTTATTTATGTGTGTACTAAACATGGGCTTTTGCAGTGCCCAATTTGTGTCGTTCCGAATATTCGTAGCAAAAAGAGAAATAATAAAAAATATTGATGCTGTGCAATGGGTTTAGAGAAAGACCATTGAGATTGGGGCGTATTCACTGCTATAGTATTTGAGTTTACGTGCTTCTGAATGACATAAAAGTTCATATATGCATGTGATTCTGACAGAGAAACCTTTAAGTGTAACTCTGTTCGCCCCTTCAAAGCGTGGGAATTACAACCATTTGTGTATGTTTCTCTATTCTCTTTCGCTCATCAATGTTTTCCGATGAACTTTTGGTTGTGAGAGTTGCACTAAGTTTTGTACCGAATGTACGCACACATAAATGTTCATACATTCCTAGAACACTTGGAAAGTACCGTATTATGCCCGGGAAATGTACATTAAAACCCAACATATCACCCTAAATGTTAGTCTCATCCTATAATATTGAAATGATTATCTTTCTTTTTTTCTCTCTTTTCCCAAATCAATACCGTTCTGTAATTGAGAATCCCTTATATATCATTATTATCAGAGAAGTAATATAACGATTTGAAATGCTGCACATTGTTGTACAATGTCTGTGAGAAAATGAGTCTATCACAAAGTGGCATGTCATGTCATTGTTTTCGTGTGTGTTTTGATGGTGTATATTTTTCTAATATTCCATTATACAATGCTAATTATGTATGTATATATTTTGGTTTCGCTTTATTGTGTTTCGAATATTATCGTAAAAAACGTCAGTAAAGGAATTGTATTAATAAAGACTCTTCAATGTAATGATAATATAATGAGCTAAACATACAAAAAAGTATTTCCTCAACAAATATGTCCCTCAAAAATACACTCTTTTCATAACGTATGAAATAATAGAGAAAATAATAGTTTTATATGCGTAATAATACGGCAGTAGCATTTCATGATACGACCAGAATCTGGTTTATGGTTTTGATATTCATATTCATTATTAACAGAGGTGGTGCCGTACGTTCACGTTCATGTTTCATTTTTTAATACATTGTGTATGATATTTTGGCTTTTGTTGTTAAGTGCTACCGGTGATTCATGTGCGTGCCTATTAGTGTAGCATTTATTAGATATTAATTTGCACGCCGTTAATTATTAATAGTAAAATAGTAATAATACAAGGGTTGTACCGTACCATACGTGTTCTGATTTTATCCATTTCAATGGAAAGGGGTGAATCTTATATTATCGATCATAATTTACCGTTAAATTCACTAATATTAAAATATTGAAATTTCCAAATGCAAAATCATTACTTTTATAAAAATTGTTTTATGAATTTATAATTATTCATTACTTTTTCTTTAATTTTCTCAAATATTGTATATTATAATTTATAAATACTCTTTTACAATATTTAAAATTGAAGCATTATTATGTTTTTCGCATAAAATATTTCGTAAATCATTTCGATGGGTTTACACAGCCCCACACTGTGATATTAATAATTGTATTTTATGCTCATATATATTTTTAAAACATTATAAATTATGATATAACAAATCACAATAAACTAAGATTATAGAGTATTGTTTAACTTTACCATATATATCATTCTTTTAGTATATCTGATAATAACGATAACAAAAATCGGGACAAATTTATTCTTTAATGCGGTCTGATCTTAGCCGGGAAATAACCCACCCTATTCTGACAAAATTTTAGCAATTGCTCACCCTAATAAAAATCATTGTTAAAGATTGGCGCTTAAATTGTAAAAATAATGACTAAAATATGATAATCCACAAACATAAATTACAAATTTTTGTGCATCGGATTTTCATGTATAATAAATTAGGAGAAAACTCTAATCTTAAACAATACTTTAATACTTTATCCGTTAATAGTATAAAGTGATAAAAGATATGTTTTTTGATATTTCTGATAAACATTTAAATCTCAATAAATCATTAAATTAAATTCTAATTTTTGAAGCAAAAAACGGTGAATTAATTTATGTGATTTTTACTAATTAATGCAATTTAATGCAATTTGTTTTACTCTTATCTCATAAAATATTTGAAAGTATTACTTTCGGCATTAATTTAGTTATAAATGTTAATTCTCGAATCGAAATTTTAATTTATTGCATATTCCGACAAAAAATAAGTTTTACTTAAAAAGAAGAAAATGCTATCATAGATAACTTATCATTGATAAACAAATTTCAGGGTTATCATAGACAATTCAAAATTACATATATTATTTTATATGTCATTCACATGAATTATTTTTTAACGTTATTTGTCTTAACTAAAAATGTTTTGTATTTTTTTGCATATGAAATTAATAATTAAATTTAAATAATTATTCGTTATCCTATACCTTGATTATGACGCCCGAGATAATCATCTTTACAGATAAATCGATTCTCATCGACCACATATAGTTCTTCACCCGTTGATAATGTCTTTCGGCAATGATAACACGTGAAACATTTGAGATGAAATACTTTATTCCGCGCGCGTCGCACCAAATCTGTTGGAAGAATTCCGTGACCACAGCCCGCGCATTTCGTACCGAAACGCCTTTGAAAAAAATTTAAAAAAAGATTTTAATAAATGTAAACACAAAAAATTATAATTAAATAATAAATTAATGCATTCAAAGGACAAAGAGATTTTTAGCTCAGAGCGTGTAAAATTAATTAACCGCTATTCGAACATTATGATCGTAGATTAACAATTTTTTCGTTATTATTAATCACGTGTTGAAATAACTAAAACAAAGGAATTGTATTTATTTGTTAATAAATAGAAAAATTTTCGAATATATTCAAAAAAAACATCAGAAAATAAATAAAAAAGAGTAATAAAAAAATAGCAACAGATGTGGCATCACAAAAATGTACTTAAATGTCAATCACCAAAAAAGCATGGCATTGCATGGGGTAGAATCGGCACGCGTTTTTTATACACCGTTCACCGCCGCCGCCAAAAATTCCTGACACCACTAAACTATCGCTAAACTAAAAGGTATAATGTTAAAGAGTGTACGAAATCTTTTTTGGCCTCTGCATTAGCATTAAATCAGTGTCACGGTGTGTGGTATTGAGACACTAATGATCAGTTGTCCTATCGATGGTGTCACGATAATATCACCGGCGGATCATTTTGAATAATAATTTAGAATGTTCTGCTATTTGATTGTAGCAGCGGCGACAATTTCCTGCGCGTAACACAAAACACACGGCATAATTCTTGTAATGGTAACTTTTAAGGTAATGCTAAGTTCATGTTATGTCAACTCAAGTGAAGCAGAGGAGTCTCATTCTTTTATGCTTTTTTATATCATACTATTAATACTTATAATACTTATATCCACCATTGTTGTACGTCTCTCTTTTTTGGGATATGCTTTTATGGATGCGGATTCATTTTTCTTTACTGACATTTTTGCACAAATAAAAGGATCGGCAAATTATATACAAAATATTAAACATTATTATTGGTATAATGCCAATATTAAAACTGTTAGAAAAATACGGTGAAACCCCTTTTTTTCTGATTCTACAGTGAAGAGAAGATGAATGCCCTCTGACATCCGTCGGATCATTCGGTCTAATTACAAGAGTTCCCTTTTGTCCCTTTCTAATGTCTCGACTGTCGCCGCAATGGAACTCTGTTGTTAGTTCCACCATCATCATCATCCATCACGAAAATCACGAAAATATGCATCGAGTGAAATGCAAACCCCAATCACATTGACATGTTAGTGTTAGTGTTAGTGGAGTATCGTTTTCGGTTTGAATTGCCAAAAAGAGGCATCTTTTGCCGCTTCTCCGACCGTCCGAAAAGACACGGCGATATGTGACGCCAAAAAATGCTTTTGAGATAAGAGCATTTATGCTTATAAATGCACCATCCAAATGAGTCACAAGTGCATGTCCAGTTTAAGTCCAGTTCCGGACTATCAATGAACGGTGAAACGGCGTACTTTAGTCAAAGGAATTCTTTATCTTAAGTCAACGATTCAAGAAATGCAAAAACATTTTAAAATGCCTCTTAAAGTATTCATTATTCAGTCGTTTCTTTTTCTTTGTTTTCCCATTCACTGTATGTTTTTAGTGTATATTTGTTTTACATGATCCATTTACTGTTTTCCGTCATTATACTCTTGTGTTTCAAGTGCCAAACCCTTTTTCAAATATTACATTAACTCCATGCAAAGGTCGTGTCAATACGAACCATTATCATCAAGAAAGTTGTGATTTCTCAAATAATTTGCGACTTACGACAGTATATTTAAGAATCATTTGGGGCGGGAAAAGGGTTCAAATGGGACACAACAATGGTAATGTGTACGAAGGTGGTCATTGAGATACTATAGTAGCAGTAATCATCATACTTAATAGTTTACTCTACCATCTCAAGTCATTAAGAAAAAGATTTTCCTGGTATTTGAGGGTCCTTTGCACTTCTGCATGTGACCATTTGTGGTCATTGATAGTATGCGTAATGTCGTTTTAAGGTATATATTTAAACTGTATGTGTTCGTTGCCAGAAGCGAACTCACGAAAAATTTCAAAGCTGTTCCTTGAAAGAGGGTATTCCTTATGTTACGGCCCGAACCATGTTATTATCAATCGTACCTTAAAAATACAATATTAGTCTATAGGGTCAGTGCACTATTCTTTGCTCCATTTAAGAATTGCTCTTTTCATGCTCTGCGAAAAACTCTCACATATAATTCAAATATTTTTCTAGAATATCAAAATTCGGGCATCACAATTCGGGTATCACAATCGACAGCACACAACTTGAGTTGCATAACTTATATCGCCATAAATTATAATCGCATTCTACAGCATTATCTGTGAAATTCATTCACACCATAAATAAGTTATCATGAAAAAAGTAAAAAAACGTCACTGTAAATACGTTTGTATAATTCTGATTCTTCTTTTTTCAGTTGAAAAATATTTTAGTGATACGGAAGTTGTGCATCGCGTGATTTGTTCACCTCTATGAGGAGAAAAACCTTTGTGATTGTGGCATGTTTGTGGTAAGTCTTTGAAAAATGCTATTATTGCGCCATAAAAAGGGTCTCACGTGAGTAAAGATGTAAAAATTGGCGAATGCTGATGATGAACCAATTGAGTACTCAAAAATTTTTTTAAAGTGTTGCAGTATATAGGGCATCAGTTAAAACTATATGATGATTGTTGTGTAATAAGGGGATGACGACAACAATGATCAGTCTCTTTATAATACCCTAAAAGTCATATATCATTTTCCAAGTCAAAACAGTGCATTGCAACATATATATTTTTTCGTGTGCCGGAAACAGTCATCATCATTATGGGGTATTATGATTTGAAATATTTGACAAAACGCTTGTGGCGGAGAGTTTCAAAATTTCCATTTAAATTCTGCTCAATCTTCGGGTACACACAATCTTCGGGGACACACACAATAAAGTATTTGAGGGGAAAAAGTTTGGAAATTCTATTTATGACAATTATTTTGAAAATGGTCGCGTTTTAAGACCCTAACAGAAAATAGTCACGAAATCCTCCATCTGAAGGAACAATAAAAAATAATCACTGAATATAGAGTAACCCTAAATTAAGTATCCCCGTATTAACATTTGATGTAAGTATGGTGATACTTTATTTAGGGCATCCCTGTATATATAGCATAACATTCGGCAGTTTTATTTTTGGTCTAAAATCATGATAATAAAAATATTGTGACGATATAATATCGCAGGTGTTTTCAGTGTGTTTATGTGTGGATCCTCTGCTATATTATTCTTCACGATTGTTATGTTTGTTGATCATTTACAGGGGTTACAGTTAAAAACTCACTTTCATATTATCATTTGAACTTTACTAATAAAACAAAACAATTTATTTGCGAAAATATCAGTATTGAAACGTTGAAATACTAAAACTTAAAATGATATAATCAAAACTTTTGATGATAATTGTCTTATTTTGAGGATGATTATTCTGAGAATTGCCATATTTAGGAATAATTGTCGATTATCTGTATTAGACTATTAGTGTTAAGCATTACGGATATATCCAATATTATCAAATCGTATATACACACATAAAGTTGGGGTTCACGTTAGAGGGGTTTAAGTGTATATTTAGCTTTTTATTATACCGATTTAGACCCTTAAATTGCCAATCAACTTTAAGTAATGAACAATTGGAAAATTATGAAAGAAATTCTGATAAAAATGATAGCATTTTTCATTGACCATTACAATAATAATGACAATAGACACTGATCATTTAAATCGTTCATTATTTTTTGTATTAAATTTCGTGAAAATTGAAGAAATTAAAATTTCGTTCAATAAATGAGGCATATTTTTAAATTACACAAAAACAAAACTTTAAATGAACTTCAAATTGACATTTATTCAAAATTGTATAATAAAATTTAAATGAGAGTATACCCAATTCTGCAAAGCATTGTATTCATTCCTGACATATCTTAAATCTAATAAACTTAAACCCCTCTAACGTAACTATATTGCGGCGGAAATTTTTGTTCACGATAGAGAGGATTTTACGTTAGAGAGGTTAAAATAGCAA
>LBFL01005296.1:32324-55992 GCA_000988845.1 Hypochthonius rufulus
CACACTATAGGGGGTTCACGTTAGAGGAGTTTATGCGTACATTCAATGACAAACTCATGGCAATAATTAACAACAGACATTTGAAGCACAAATATTTGTTTATCATTACCATGAATAAAAAAGTAGATAAATAAATAAATAATAGTATTGTTGCAATACCCATGACTTACTTGAAAAAGTCGTTTCGACAAAATAATTTTCCATCCCTCGAAAAGCATTTGTCCGTGAGATTACACTTACACTCGCAGCACTGGACACATTTAGCGTGCCACGACCGGTCAAGAACATTGAGCAGGAATCTGTCCAAAATCGGCAGATCACAGCCGGCGCATTGAATCATCTTCATTTCTATGGTAATGATAATGAATATCTCGTGTTTTGATATGCGATGTCAATTGTATTTAATGCTGTCAATTGACAGATGCGGGTGATTATAAATGCAGCGGCGGTAAATAATATAACAATATTTTTACTAATATATTACCACCACTGACAAAGAGTCACTCTCACCGCGAACACTGCACGCAAATTTATCGTAAGTCTGCCCGCGATGTCACGAACTGACCCGCACCGCTATGGCCACGATGGCATAGACTGCATACACTGTGATCCGATGCGAGGCATGCCAAATTGCGTGCACTGTACATTACCAATGAGTGAGGCTATCGGAGATGCGGTTCCCGTATATCTCTTCTCTTTGGGTTTAACATTAACTCAGCAGTAACTCTCTCAAAAACAGCGCTATTGTTATATACAGAATGACGCTCTGTGAGAGTGAATTCATGTGAAGTGAGATGAGAACGCCACTCACTGCCATTGCATTTTGTTCAGCTATACCATGCTAGTGTCAGAGCCTGCCTTTGGTGTGTGGTTAGAGGATGGCAGCCGTTACAGATTTATTGCTTTGGTCGTGCCCGAGAGGCGGGATCTAAAGGGATCTAAGCAACTACACTCTGATTTTAACTTAACCAAACTCTATGGTACGCTTCGAAACTATTTTTTACATAACTTTTCAAAGGAACATTCATAACCGCGTATTGCATTTCTCAGATCATACAGAGTTTCTTTAAATTAAACTTTTTCGTCTTTAACCTTTCAACTAATCCCAAACCACAATCTATAGTCTATGGTCGTATATCAGCACTTTCATTTTGCATGTGTTTTGCAATGGTAAAGGGCATAAACAGTGGCGAATTTTCATCGCCATAATAGATTGTGGCATCACTTTGTGTGTCCTCATTTATCCATTTAATTATATTCAATCAGTTATTAGCCCTAAGGTTAGGGTGTGTGATATCCCTTTTTGTAGTTTAGTTTAGCCCAATTCATCGGTAAATAAAATCTGATACGATCCATAATGATATAAACCGAAATATTTCCCGTTTAATTTGAATATTTATCGAATAATAATAATATATTTTGATTCTCAATGGAAACACATTTTTGTGAATATAAATAATGCATAATAATATGAGAATTCGTGAAATGAGGAAACAGCAGTCGCAGCATCCCAATTTAGTAATGATCCAGTTTTTTGTAATTATGTGCGATGACCTTTTTGAGGCCGAATTCTGTAGTCGTTAAACCTGATAATGGGTTTTTTTTGATAAATTTTCATATGCGTATTTCTTTATTAAAGTATATTAAAATATATTTCTTATTTTTATTCCAATGGTATTTCATCATAAACACACTTTTCCCTCACATTATATTCTCCTCTCTTCTCTCGGTTCTTCATGCATCAATGCCAAATGACGCAAACCCTATAGTTGAAGATGACACTTTAAGGATACGCTTTCGTGTCATTTCTTATTTCCATTGCAAAAGTCAATTTAAATATGTGAAATGTCAAAACTTTTGATAAATTTTTTAGAAATTTTTTAATTTTTCACGATGCAATGGAAAAGGCAATGATCATGAGAAAAGTTTCGCTGAATTCAGTACACAGAACAAAAAAATCATAAAGTGTAACATATTTTCAATTCTCATACTTTCAGCATATGCTAAGTTTTAAACCGAAAGTAATAACTCACTCATAACTTTGCACAAAAAATACAAATATAAATGCCTTTAGGCTATTAATGTTTCTCTTTTATGTTGCATTATCAATTATCATTTTTGATGTATTAACTCCCAACATTAGCATTAATACATTTGTATTGTTTCCAATTTTTTATGTCTGACAAATA
This sequence comes from Hypochthonius rufulus, assembly GCA_000988845.1. Lineage (NCBI taxonomy): Eukaryota > Metazoa > Arthropoda > Arachnida > Sarcoptiformes > Hypochthoniidae > Hypochthonius > Hypochthonius rufulus. The sequence goes on from LBFL01005296.1 coordinate 34,514, forward strand.
TATTATTATTATTATTATTATTCGTACATAATTCTTGCATCAAAAATCCCACAGTGAAAACAATTCAAAAATGGGCACACTTTTCGATTTGTAAAATATATAACACCGATAATAAAATGCGATCGATTTTTTTCAATGTAAAATGCCATGTTTTTCAATGCACATACTGATATATTCACACACATTAAACGATGATAATCATGTACTGCAGTGAAACGATTGAGTGTCATGCAAATCTTGATTTAGATGTGAGCATTAAAAGAACAATTCTCCGATCACAAACATTTTCACAAATTTCCCATAATATTGAACCGCCTTTTATTAAGTATCTCATTGAGCAATGATCGACCATAAAGCATTGTATGGTCGTGTACCTCCGGGCATTATTACACCACATAAACTTATATGTATATATATAACGCAATGGTTGAGAGAGGGAAACCGCTTCACGATGTAAAAGTTTATTTCGATGGGAGTATCTGCAGGTGTTGTTTCTGATATATATGCTGTAATTCTGTGATGTGCCTTCTGATGTGTGTTGTTTTAGAAATGCACGGCCCCGACATATATCCCATGTACAACTACCGCATGTTACTCGGGAATCAGTGGTCCATAGACAGTGCCATTCGGTATTTGTTGGCTCAGTATGCAAAAAGTTTGCAGAATGACTCAAAACTTTTGATAGCATTTTCCAGAAATGTTCGAATGTTTCGCATGGAGAATCCAAACCAATGATGCGAATCGCCCCCTCTCCATACCTTCGACATGCAATGTCCATGTCCATCGTCGTGATCCCAACAGCCTTTAAACTTTGACCTCATGTTTTGCAAAAGTCTATGCATTGTTCTCGAATGGGGAAAACAAAAAGGGACTGAATTGGCGATAATGAAATATCCTCATGTATTGTACAGAGAGTGAAAGGGGAGCAAAATTCTCATGTTCACGTTATGCTAATAGTGACCGTTTTTGGTCTAACTCATGAGGGTTTTCTCTTAGAGGATCCCTGTAGGGAGTCCCACGCAAAAGGGATAAGGGGCAAAAGGTGAGCCGGAGTCGGATGCCGGTCTCTACAATGCATTAAAAAATACGTTTCTTTTCACCGATATTAGGGGAAAAGGAATGAGAGAAAGAGATATGAAGAACAACAGAAGGATAATACTTCATTCGATGTCGAGCAAAATGCATACCATAGACGCCTTCTTTTTTGTTTCAGAGGGGCGTTCCTTCAGACTCTAGAAACACCAACACACACACGAAAGTACATTTCTTTAGTTTTCTATGGGAGTGTATCACCTTTCTTCGTATATCTGAGTTATTCCATCTTTGAGCTCAGATCACTAATTTCAGCATTTTTGGGATCATAAAACTAATATCATATACGGTGCGAACCTAAAAAACTGGACTCATATGAGTATCCCAATTTTAATATTTACATAACATCATCAGTTATATTTTTAGGGTGCATTATTTGAAATGAGTCTAACGTTTGTCGACCTTCAAATTCACCTGATGGTAGCATACCCAATCTCAATGAATAATGAGCTATGAAATAAGAAAGACATAGAATATTTATCGAGATGATAGATAGACAAATGTACATGTAGATGTACATTATGTTGCAATTTGTAGTGCCACTTGCGGTTCAATTAGTATTACGCATGTTCTTCCCCAAAGATAAGCTTAAAGTAACAGATTTGTGTTTCATACTTCTGAAGTACTAATAGATGATGCGGATTTGAATATTACTCTTGGGTTATGCTGTGTTATGTATACACACATCGCATACTTTGTATTCACAAACAGAGATCGTCATTCCTGTTAATCTCCCTGTATATTGGAGTGTTATAGTGGTGGCATGCAACGGTAGGCCACAATTGAAGAGTTTGTTCGCCTGTGGCGCCGAGTCCATGATTGATCAGGCCGTATGGGCGAAGGTGCTCAATCATAAATTCGTGACAGGGAGACAACCACAACACAATCGGCAGTGGCCAAAGTTGGCTGCTGAAGCCAGCAAGGAATCAAACCTAGAAGAGGAACTCTGGTTGCATTCATGTGCATGTTCTCTAGATTGTTTTCTTCTTGTTGTATGCGCCTTCAGACAGAGATTATCCTAATTTTTTTCTCTTTTATTCTGTTGCACCATCGGCAATTCAATGCAAATGGCTTTTTCGGCGTTACATGTCATGTCGACATTATTTTTCTTGCCTCTGATTGCAGATACAAAATACCTTTTGAATAAATCAGCAATCGGCATGACAGTTACGAGTTTAGTGTACAGTGAATTCGCAATCATGATTATTAAGGGTTATATAAAATTGTTTTTATATATACAATTTTGTGTAATTGAAAATGATTGGAATTAAATTTTTTTCATTTCCCATTTCATTATAATTAATAATATAAAAATCAATCGCAATGACAGTGGAAATTGTTTCGCATTTTTCATCGCGGTTTATCCTGCATATGCAAACATATGAAATTCAAATTTTCCATGAAATAACCGAATCATTTTTCAAGTACCGGACCTCTCTTAGAATTTTATTACCTCAGAGATACAAAGTTATAGCCATGACCAAATGAAAGCACCGCTCAACTGACGCGTTAAACATAATCATGGAGATTTTTAGGGCTACAAAAATGAGATAACTCTTAAAAACCAACTCTTAACTCCACTCGATTGTAATACTTTTAGTATATTTAAGTTCGTTTTAGAATCTTCACGATGGGGGTACACAATTGTTAGATAATAATTCTTTAGCGTGTCCAAAGTCCTTGACATGCGCCGGTAGTAAATTATTTTTTACACAGAAATAACCGTTTTTCACCGGAATTTTTCCTCATCGTGATTTATTGCGCTCTAATAAATTGTGAAGACTCACAATTGGTACATCATCGGCACGTATTTTAATTTTTTCAAATGTTTTTTGAATTATAAAAAATGCTAAACTTTTTGCTCGAAGTACAATGACATTATCGATTTCTAAGATCTTATTGATGCGTGTTAAATATTTTAATGATTTTCGGTCACTTTTATTGTTGAGTATATTGTTGGGCATATTGTTGCACACGACTTCGATATAAATTTTAATGTACACATATGTTAGGCTCTCCAAACAAAACTCCTCATCCCCGATAAATCTTTCTCAAGTGTTTTGTTATATCCCATAAACTATTTCAATGTTTACACATAACTCTTCATCTCAACACTTAAGTATGGAAGTGTCTAATCTCATTGAATAGTCTCGGATCGCATAGAATCAGCGAACGATTTCAGAGCAATACATTTATGTCTATTTACTTATGCACGTTAATACAGTGCTAACATACAATTTACTTATCACCATCACATGTTTGCCGTGCAATTTGAAAGGGCAGTGATAGTAATGACATCACTTCTCCGACATTTCATTACGATACATAAATATACATGAATATCTATACAAAAGATAGTGAAACAATATATACGATTATATAACGATAGTGTGTCCCTGTATCTGTTATATAACATCGAACAGAGCCCATTGAGTTTAATATCCCTCCACTGGCAGTGACTATTCCTATTCCCGCTGCCCCTTGAGATTACAGTATAGATTCCAATATCGACCACTGATGAGACTCGAGGGGCACAATACGAGGATCAGTGTTTCCCTTTTCCTTCTGAAAGTATCTTCTCGAAGCCTCTCTATTGATCCGCATTGACGTGTGTTGCTCAATGATGCAGTTTCAGCCATTGAGTCATTGTTATATTCGGTGATACTGCATCTGTGCCCAGAGAAGGGCCTTCTCTGGGCCGTCCCGAGGGACAATGGATTCGTGGTTATATGTGTATGGGTATATATATATATACCATATATATGTGTATATGTGTGTCTGTGAGTGGAGTCCAATCGGTTTGATGCTGCATCCATTGCTTTTGTAACTTGTCTCAGACGTACGATATTCCACAATATATTTCTGTACGTCTGTACGTACATTCCTCTAACAGTGTTAGTGTTGCATCTCTTTTTCTCGCATCAATGATTCACTCTGCCACCAGCAGCAGCATCCTCCTCTGTTAGGTACACACATACACACTGATGCATTTCTCAGTGATTCTCTCAGTGGCATCTCAGTTCTCTGTCCTTTAGAGCAGTGATCTCTCTCGTAGATAAGGAGTTTGAACATTGATGCTCTATGCTCGCATAGCTCTTCACGTATCTCTGGCAGTGTTAGTGTCACCCGACACAGGATTACATACACACACCGGAATAAAGCCGTAGGAATAAGTATGTGTGTGTGTGCGACAGACTCGAGAATGGGAAAGAGAGAGATGAGAGATCACAGGGAATGGCAAAGAATGGAAGTCAAAGGCTTTGTGAATATTTAGAGATAAACGCGAATGCACGTCGAGTCATATAGAGATGGATCTGATCTCAGCACTTCAATTGTAACTTTATATACGCATAAATATGTGAGCGCATTTTTGGAAAAGTTTTTTCGTTTTCAAAAAGACATATCAGATATTTGAGCGCACACTTATTCATTGAGATAAAATGCGACTTTTGATGTGATAGTAAATCCTGAATATAAAATCACACGTATAAAAAGGGCTAAAAATGCATCATCGTAATTTGGAAATTTTCTATTTTTTTCTATACATATTCATTTCACTATGTTTTGACTCAATTCAAGAATATGCATTCACGCGTTTTGTTCGTCGTGTGATAAGATTGAGCGTCATCCGCTCACTTCTCTAAGCTCCGAGTTAAAGTTTAGTCAACTGTCATTGGAATAATTCCCATTTCATACTGAGAGGGGATTGGGATGGTATTGTTGTTGCAACGTTAAGATATGAGAGCGCCGCAAAATTGACATTTAAAACTTTAGCTGACGATAGAGCGGAAAAGACATTTAAGGAACCATAGGGGCATTGAAACCCTTTTGTGTGCATACATTATGCTATCTTAAGTCTTAACTCTCACATTCCCCTTTACTTTAGTTTCTTTTCCGTCTTTAAATTGTAAAACATTGTGAGAGATCATTGAGAAGGGTCGGGTCATGATGATGGGCACAATAACGATGACATTGAAAAGTTTCCTCAAAATTTTCAATAATTATTATTACTGAACTCAGTTTTTCTGTTATTTTATGAAAATTAAATGCAAAATATAACAAAATACTGTTGAATTATATTTTCAATAATAATAATTTATTCGTGAATTGATTAAAATTGAATACCGAATTATTACGGTGCCGTAATTCGCCAGTATCAAGTGCCAGTATCGGGATATCCTTATACTAGAAATTGCATCCTAAGGTTAAACAGTAGCCCGTGATTATCTACAGTATGATAGATTCTTGATGTGGGTATTGGTAAAATACAGGCAATGGGCAGATTTACAATCAAAAACTCAGTGGCAGCGTCTGACAGCCTTTCATTAACCATCACCAACACACATATACGCATACACATACACATACGCATACACCTCCCACAGATATCAGTTCACGTTAAATGCTTTCTCTTATGGTGAAACAAAATGCTTTAGGACCTTTTAGGGGATGTTATATTATGCTTCAATAATCTTTGTATTATTTGAATGGCGAAACGTGAACTAATAACATATTATGCATTTTTGGGGACGATAGTGGTGTACGATAGTGGTGTACGCACACTGTTCACGCCAAAACAGACTTTTTTGATCATGAATTAAGTTTGACGATGAATAACGTTACCTTTAGACATGAATAAAGCATTAATAATCATTTTGACGGAACGATTTTTGGTTTTTAGTTTTTCTCAATTTTTTTAATATTTGACATAAATATATTGGTCAATGGAAAGATACGTGTGACAAAACATTATATATTATTCTATAACAATAATCTGGTGATGTCATTTGACATTAACAACAAAAATAAGGTTTTAGCTCAATCGATGTCCTCTTAATATGGAAGTTAAACTGCAAGTATAATATACTAATATATTTTCATATTTTTCCTTCAATTTTAATGTACGCGCACCTTTAGCATTCATGTAATGCAACACAATGCATTTATTTCCCTCAAAACTTCTATTGCTTTTACTGTTTATTTCTCTATTTTTCATCACACAATAACCGTGCATCTATAATATGCCTTTTACTTGCGATGAATAACAATGGGGCATACAAAAAAAGTTGAACATAAGTAGCAGAAGTCAATATATAACCTAACATAGTATTGTTGTCATAAACTTCCGTATTATACTAAAGGGGCATTTCGTGAAAATAAACTTTTCTTTTTTCTTATCCCTTATCATTGGTTTTAAACTTTAAAGAACCAACAGTGGTGCATGAAACTTATATTATATGAAAAAAGTATAACTTAAATTGAGGTTTCAATAGAGTAGGGTCTTAAACAAGTCGCTACTACATTCATTAGGTTTACTTATAAAGAGGCATTTCCCTTTCATCGGTTCTAAAATCTGCAGCATCATTATCACCGCCATCATCATCATCATCATCATCATCATAGTGTTGGTCGAATGCTACTGTTGGTACTTCTTTATTATTGTCCATGATGATGATCATCATAAGCCCTTTCGTAAACCCATGCGAGTGCATTGTCCTCCGCACGCCAAATTAGATGCCTCTAAAGTTATTTGCAACTCTTTTGGGGCACATACACATACACTTTTCCTTTTGCCATTTGAAAAGTCTCAAATGTTCTCTCATACATTCTCATACATTCTCATACAGTGGTACTTAATATTGTAGCATTTAAACACTGCCGCCACTCTCTTTGAGTCATTACTTTATTATTGCTCATTTCATATTTTAACGCATTTCAAATCGCATCGCAATTCGGGTTTCCATTTTCTGTGACTCGTGAAGCAAAGCGAAAGCCTCTTTTGGTGTGATAATTCGAGCACATCGATTGGCAATTGGCATTGCAATTGTCCCTTTTCTCGATTTGTTGTTTCTCACTGCGGCCATTGCCAATAAAAGAGGTGCACACACATTGACTGGAGAAGTGTGAGCCGCTAGTTTTTGCTGTACTTTCTTGAGTGCAGTGTAGCATTGCTGTGTAGCATTCATTGCCGTGTAGCATTCATTGCTGTGTAGCATTCATTGCTGTGTGACGCCATAATGCCAGTTTCACCTGTCATCAATAATCATCAATAATGTGGGTGATCGAACAGCACGAAGCGCCTAAAGGAATGAAAGAAAAATGGGACTTCACAAACGCGGGGGAATTCGAGATTCAAGTGAATGTGGCTTTTTGCTTGTGTTTAAAGAGAGGCACTTTTGGGGGAGAGTATTGGAAGAGGGGGGAAGAGGGGGGATATTCTGATGATCGACCACTTGTTCTTTGCCTCTATTTTGTTGTACTCCTCGAGATTGTGGTTCGATGAGGATCAAAATCTATCTCTACTCTAGTGTTGTGCCATAGTCTAAGCCCTTCATTTTTTCTTCAGCTTTTTTCTTTCATTTTTGGCTGTTTAGACCCTTCGGGGCACATTATAGAGTTGACTCTCTGCAACAAAATGTTAATGTATGAGGCATTAGTGGAGATGACATACATGTACATGTACAGAGGCAACTCTTAATTCCAACATCCTTAAGGCCCTATTTTTACAGGGAAAATATATTATAATCTTATGTGCATGTATTAGAGGTGACACATAAGGGCATCGTGAATATACGAGCGTTGCATTTAGTTATAAAGAGTAATATGAGAAGAGAATAGTGAAACGCACGAAACTTTCTGTCGTGAAATTCAACGGTAGTGATATGTTTTTCCGCATTTGGAACTGACATTTTTCTAGTTTTTTCAATGAATTTAAAAAGAAATATTTCGTTCATTAAATACTAAAGTATGGAAAATATATTAGCGTATCGTATCGTATGCAAATATTTCATATCAATTAAATGTAATAATGATAATTGTTATTGCAAAAAGCAAAAGAACATATTAAATGTTTGCATTGAATTGTTCAAAGAGTGTGATAAAATTTCAAAATTCTGCATATGATGATATATTCCTTTGCATTGCATTGTATTGTTGCATTGCATTGTATTGTATTGCAATACTAAAATAAATATTTTTTCATTGGAAAAGTTTTTCTATCATTTCGAATCGTATTGATTTTTCAATTCATTTTCACGTATACACTCACATCTATACATAAGTACCAAATTCATATTCATATGCATATGCATAGATTTACTCTGTTTTTATATTTACTTTTTTGTCTCAGAAAACTTTTTAAATTGCTGCGGGACTATGATATTTCTGTAGAACTAATGCAACACACCGTGATCATTATTGATCTTTACAATATTGTTGCGCGTTAGAGAATGATCACGCATTTTATGAACCAAAATCTATTTATGACGTATTAAAAAAAACATGATTCAAATATATTAGTTTTTTGGGTTTTCATAAAGATACACGAAGATTTTTCTATAGGAAAGTTTTGAACTTTGAAAAAACAATAAATAATGTTAATATTAAAAATCATTATATTTATACAAAACACGGTTTTTTAATTTTTTAGTCACATTTATTATAATTATTTTATATTTGAATATGTGAAACTCGTTTCTAAAGACAAATGTAATGCTAAAAATATTTATAGACTCAGCGATACGATACATTCCTATGGAATGTTTGGAAATGGATGAATAACATTATGATCACGATATGCGTGTTCAGTCTCTAATGCGTACCAATGCTGTGAATACGGTAATGAACACTCTGTAATATATTTCTATTAAAATTGTAAAAGTGTACCCCTTTTTTGGAATATAAAACGCTTCTTGAATTACAATGCTTATTACTAATGTTAAATACATTAGTAAAACGAATTAATTAAAACATACGCAATATTTAAATTGAAATCACAGATCAGAATCATAAAGATTTTTAAAAATCATTAAAGAGTAATATTCTTAATATTGATTATTATTAAAATATTTTATTTTTCTTCAAATTAATTATATCACTTCCTTTAAACATTAATCATGAATGAACATGACACAATAGCAGGCCCGGCCAGACTATAGGTTTTTCAGGGTCCCGAGAGAGGGGGGATAAATTGGAAAATTTCCAAAATTTGGTAGGGGGGCAACTTTGCACTTTTCTATGCATTTTTCTTAAGCAACTTTTTCATTTTCGCATTTTCTTGGGGGGGAAGGGGTTAACCCCCCTTCTGGCCGGGTCTGCAATAGGCACGGCACGACCATTGTTTGAGATTTTTTAAGTCCGAAAGAGGAATAAATTGGATATATTGAGAGGTATTTTTACTATGGCTTCCTATGAGAAATCTCTCAATTACTCTATAACGCGGGGAATAAATCTTTAAAACATTAGGGAAGAATCTACCCCTTTCCTATTCTTCCATTGAGTATGATACAAGTATGGTTGATTTGATATGGATTATTTCAATTTATTATTCCTGATCTGTGCCTAGATATGAATACAATAATTTTTGTCTAAACTTATGATGTCATTATTTTTGGGAAAAATTTAATGATAACTCTATTTGTTCTTTTGATATGAATGTGATCCGTAATAATTAAAATCATGTTAAATTAAATTAGAATTTCCAGCATTTAATTAAACAAAATTAAAGATTTCACTTATTGAATACTGTAATATAATGCTTATACAAATATTTAAAAATATTTAGAAAAATTATCGTATTTTGGATTGTACAGGAAACACCCTTTTTTGATGCCTTTTGATATATTGAGAAACACTATAGTATTTTCTTATCATATCCTTATGATAATCCCTTTCCTCAGCTTATGTTTTTCAAACTGCAGTATTTGTCCCTATGGTAAGGGCCTCTAAAAGTGTTTCTTATACAATCGAAAATACGGTAATTATCGACAACGAAAAAACAATGGTAAAAATTATTCTGTTCTAAAATATTTCGTCGGAATTATTTTGTCACAATATTTTATTAAATTTGTGAACATGTAAATCATGTAAATGAGAAATTTGATTGATTCGGATATTGATATTATGCCATTGACTTATTAAAGCGAAAATATCTTTCATTATTCTTTCCATTCTCAAATATTCGATGAGTTTTAATGGAAAAACCTAAAATAATGTCTGAAAATGATGGAAGATTTTTCTTGAATTTTTCAAATTGAATACGATTTATAATTTTTATAATTTTCTGCAGACTAAACTCATCTGCCATAAAATATAGAATTCATTGTATGAGTGAATCGGTGTCTTCCCATGAGAATCATCTTTGTCATGTCAAATGATCCCTCAAAGGCAAAGGGAAATGCAAATGCAACGTTTTAGGCTCTGAAAACTTATCAATTCGCATGTATAATATGGAATATTATGCCATTTCGTTCATAGCAATTCCCTGTAAAAATTTAATAGATTTAAATCAATGCCCTTTTCAAAAAGAATACCTAATAATGTATACATAATTCCAGCATATATATGACTCAACTCTTTAAACCAATAGATAAGTAACGAAAATAATGGTTAAGTTTACATTATTACGTCAATTACGTGGTTAATTAACTAATCAATTGATTTTTAATGCACTGCCGTAGTCTTTAACATTTATTGTTCGCCCTTTTTATACAATAACTATTCTAAGCTTTAGTTATATCTATTATTTTCGGGGGTATTTTATTAGAAACCACAAAAGTCAAAGCTGCGGTTTCATGAGGATCGATGGTATGGTGATGTCTTACGGTTACCCTGAGGCAGAAGAGTGTTCACGAGCACTTTTGAGGCAATATATTTTGCTGCGGCATTGCGTTTTGCTCATTTTTGGACGGTTCATGTTCATGTTGCACTTCATTTATGAGTCGGTTAGGGTCATATAGCAAAAGGCAGAGAGACTCTGCGGGTCGTCTTCGCAATGTCCATACTGATGTAGTCTGTGAGTCGCCAGTACGAGTCGGGCCACGATTTATGCATCCTCTCTCCTTCATCATTACATGTGTTTTCCCACTGATAAAGCAAACTTTGCCATTGCTCGGCACTCACTCTGTCTATGGACCTCCTTTTGTGTATCATGTCCCTCTCGACCCAAACATTCTCCGCGGTAAATGATCACCGCCATACAAGTAACTGACCGTATGATAGCGGTTTGAATATATTATCATATATATTGTCGAGACACAAATATGCGGTTATCTATGCCCACAGTGAGACAAAATGGCATTATTCACACAGAGAAGTCCCATAATTCTGTATTTTTGCGCGTCTATCGAAATGTATTTGTTTCGTGATCACACATTATCGTTTGTGTCATTTGTTGGCATCTCTCACTTGACCCTTATCCCAACATGAAAGTGACCTCCGACTGTTTCGAAGAGAAACTCAATGGTTTCAATACTATAAGTGAGGGGTTTGCACCTCTTTGAAACGCTTATTATGTATACCATGGACTCCCTATGGTGGTACATGCGGCACCAAAAAGCATTAAAAGTTGGACCTTCAGCTGACACCGGATAATGTGCCACTCAAGTGTAGCATTTTCGGGAATCGCTCTGTCTCTGTGTGACCATAGATATTGTACCGCTATACCCGTTGTGGTTCATGAAAAAGTCTCTTATCTCAAAGCCGCATGCGTTTTTGCATTAACATATGAATTTTTATAAGTATCTCATGGCCGCAACACGCAACAATGGATGCACGTGCATCATGTCATTTACGATTACGTGTTTTAATGTTAACCTCTATTGGGGTGACTCCTCTCGTAACATTAGCACAGACCTCGCATGGCATTTGCTTTATGCTATCATATGTCTCAACCGCATCATACCAACATTCTCATCACTCTTCACTAATTTATCTCATGCATGGATGATCTCTGCGGGTCGAGAGCACCGCCATCATACACCATCCCTATTCCCCCATCGGTGATGCATATTTGGCAAATAATAAGGGAAGTGCTGTGGTAAAATTAAAGGAAGAATTATTGATGCAACAATGGCATGTAATATGCAACCATAGTATGGCGTGGTATGGTAATGTTATGCTGCGTTAACCTTAATTCAGGACCAAAAAGGGCAATCGCAGCACAATCAAAAACATTCTCTGAACACTCATATCTCTCACACATCCGTACTGAAAATAGAGGGATCAGTCATACACCACCTGTGAATGATAAGGACTCAATTGGCATCCCCATTCGAAGAGCCGGTGTGTCTCTTTTGATAGTAACAATGGTATAAACTCGCTACAACAATGGAGGGATTTAGTGGTTCGAGAAAATGTATATGTTTGCATCGATAAGCGCATTCAATCATATTGAAAAAGTGTCCCGATACTGTTAAAGAGGGGAGAGGACATGACAATCGAAAACTGTTGGAGACAGTCCTAAGATTGTGGGGGCATTGAGAACTTATGCTATACTTATAGATGAAAAAAGGAGACCACCGATGCAGTCCTTCAGATGTTACAATTGTTGTTCCGATAGTTAAGCCATCGATACAATTGAATTCCTAAACTTTTGCTGTTCACTTTGATTCGTGTTTACATTTTCTCGCTTCGAATTTACCAATAATAATGGTCGTTAGAAGGGGATAAATATGGAGATCAGTGCTGCCATAAGCTCATTTTGCATTGAAAAATCTACAGCAGTCTCTAATTCCAGTGACAGTAGTGAATGATTCGGTGGAAAAATCAGCAAAAGACTGCATCAGTTCGGTTCTCTCCTCTCTCTTTATGCGACTAAAGCTCTGCCTCCTTCTGAAGTGGACTTATCTGAGATTTGAGTATTCTCTTGAGTTAATACATCTATTGTTGCGGATGTATCCGATCTATCCGATCGCGGGTGAAAATCTATTAAACCATTGTAGCACCCAAAATCACGTGCTACCCCTAGCAATGCACAAAAAGATCGAAAACCCCGGTCCTGTGAATAGGTGAATATCCAAGTGTGGTCCTCATTGTGATTTTAGGGGGTATCGAAAGCCTAAACCTACCGCAGCACAATATACTTTTCTATGCAATTCAATATACAAAGGGGTACCTGAGTATGGGCAACAATCGAACTCTTGATGATTGTGGGCCGAAGAAATATTGTCATTGTGTATTATTTGTATGTATACAGAACTTTTCAATTGTGACAAAATTGTGGGATGACATTTGACAATCATTACAATTGATTATCGGTCTATTTTTGTCACAATTTTGTCAGCACATATCAGCCCTATAATAGCAATACTATTGATTACTGAGGGGTGAGTCCACTTACAAATAAAATATTGTGTTTGCATATCATATTCGCATATAATATTTGCTCAAAATACAAAATACATAATACACTGTACTCATTTCCCCCCTCTATTTTAAAATTGTACATCATATTATTGGGAAATCTTTTTTGTAAACTTTTAGTATATGGTGATACACATTTGCACGTCAACGCATATGTATATATACACTCAATCACCATCGGATCCATTATCAGTCGGGTTACACTATGTTTGTGTATCATCAGCTCAAATATATTGAACTCTTTCGAAGCTTAACTCTTTTATATGACAATATTTAAGTATTGCATTTGTCGTGCTCTGCTCTGTGCCATCACTGTGATGCTGCAGCATCAAACTTATTTGAAACGATCCAATGAATTGTTTGATAAACTAAAAAATAAAGAATATCATCTCAACGTTAAAGCATCACCGCTTATGAAAAAAGTTCCGATGAAAGGCATTGGAGTATAATAATAAAAATAAAAAAAGAAAATTCTTTTTGTCCTTTAAAAATGTGAAAAAACGGATTCAATGGAAGGTTCATATACGCTTATCTTATTTCCTGCATATGACATGAACGAACATTTCATATGCCCACTATAAAAGTGTCCTCTAATATCAGTGATTGTTCTTCAATGTGCAACACATGCTCCACTTGTCTCTGTCTCTTTATACCCGTGTCTTTAACCGTATCGCGCCCCTTTTGTATACCGAATGAGATCTGCAAACAAACTTTGTGAGTCTATGAAACTAAACAAACATAAGAAATCGATTGGAATGAGACGAAAGAGGATGAGAATTGCGTATAAAGTGTATACATGAATATATGGTTGAGGATCGAGGATCGAGGAGAGGGATCAGTTTATGAGAGGGGAATTTTGCATTACCAAATTTCAAGTACTGACATAGTACTGACATAACAATATATGGCGTATTTTGGTGAATGGTAAAGGATCGTAAATTTTTATTTTGTTCGACCCGCATAATGTTCGTTTTGTTTGCACTACAAATATACGAACACTTTTTATGTCTTTATTCATGTATAGCATCGGAACACTCTTATGATGCATATTTTTTGTGCTCCGAATTCTTTGAAAATATATGATAAAACGTATCATCAATGACAGTCGATCGGATATTTTTCTTGAACATCAGTTGTGTCATAAATATGAAAACAAATTCAATACCATATGCGTCAAAACATCAGTATATTGCCATTGAATAATTATATAACAGAAAAAAGTTTTTATTAACTTATTTTTAATTTGAAATTTTGTAACAATCGATATCCACAGATTAATCGGTGATTTCCAATACTTTTGGTATATTTCCGCATGAGTAAACACAGAGATTTTTCCATCATTTACAAACATATCATTTCTGATTTTTCCTAAATGTGCATTCTCCTTTCAACACCATAATGTATTCAAATGACGAAATGCCATTATATGCATGTTTTGTCATTTTATTCTCGATTCTCATTTTTGTTCTGTTTGAATACTCCGAACAAACTTTATCACTATGTCCTTACCATGGTTTGAGTTGGAACATGTCACATGCACATGTTCTTTGCCGCAAAATAAGTCCTTTCACAATCTCTATTACGGAGGCGATAAGAGTATAGCACCACACGCAACCCGCGGTGTCTGTCAGTGTCGTCTTTAATTGGAATTGCATTTCCACTCCAAAATAGAATCTATGATTGAATTTGTGGGTATAAAAGCGGAATATTCAGTACAATGGAATAAGTTTTCTGTATGAATGTGTATGTGTGTGTTGCACGAGTTTCGAGGGTTTGAATAGTGACACAATGAGTGTGATATAAAAAAGAGTTCCCTTTTCAATACGTGTCCATTTGTATTGACCCTTTTGATGTTTTCAGCTGAATATGCAATTTTAATCACAGTCAAAAACATTATTTTTTATTTCAAATATTATATTTCTACGCTCAGAGGTCGTTTATCTTAATGTGTCATTTCTTAACTAAAATTGTATCTCCATTATTCATTAATTGCATATGTCAATAGCAAAAGAAACACTTAAATTTTTAAAGGAAAAATGCGAGTGCAGTGCCCGTTGAATTCGCAGAGATTTATTATAATTCATAAACATATACACAATGTATGAAAAGTAAAATAATATCGTTCCTCAATTTTCTACTTAATATATACAGAACATTGTACTGATGTGTGATAAGGCATTACGAATGTTTAAAAAAAAGCATATACATGAGACAGTTTTCAGTTGTTGCTATAGTAACAATCTTTTTGACCAAAGCTTTTTAATTCTCCATATGCGACTGTAACTATAGCAACAATTAAAAATTGTCTCATGTATATACTTTTATGGGAGTCTTCGTAATGCTTTAGCGATAATTTATAACACTATTGGATCATTTATGCATGCAGAGTTGTTTAATATCGGTGCACCTCTGCCATAATCCTCAATTACATTAACAGAAACATTACATTTCAGCGTGATATTCTTAAATTGATCGGTTTTGATACGGAAGGTGTGATAAAATTATCTAGACCATGAGTTACTGAATATAAATTTAATTCAGACTAATTTATACCCGGCTAAGGTTCGCGATTTTGCGCTTTCCAGGGGGTTTATGGAGGGAATATTTAAAATTTTTCTAGGAATGGGGGCCAACTTTATGCATGCCAACTTTTCCATGCATCTTTCCTCAGCAATATTTTCATTCTTGCAATTCTCGGTATAATTTTTACACTGCCCTATCCCCTATGGCCGGGTCTGTTGATATAATTTTTGTCAGATAAGGAATGGAATGGAATTATTTTATTCTCTTTACATCCCTAACAATTAAAACAACACATACATAAGTATCAAATTGATTGGTCAATTCACGATAATATATTTTAAAGTGTAAATTTAAATTAAAATGCTAAAAATACCGCGCGAAACTATTAGTGAAACTCATATATTCAATTAATAGAATCGGTACGGGTCTCAGGTGTCCCGCAATAAAGGGTTGTGTCCCGTACAATTTTAATGCTAGACAATGTGTGTCCCGCAATAATTCAACAATTTTTTTAAACAAAAATTCCATGAATTTACACATTTGCATAGAGTGTCCGGCACTATGCACGCAATTGTCCCGCATTTTGTCCATTTTGACCTGAGACCCGTAAGAATCGGTTGATTCTCATCACGCGCAACAATACAATATTGAAAAAGCAGTATTTTAATATTAGCCCTTAACTCTTCAAATTTAATAGTGGATTCACGCTCCAACAATGTTTAGTATTGTTATGGAAGTACCGGCCACAGACGGAATCACGGACTTTAGTTTATTGTAAAGATTATTATCACTTATATTGATCATTATTTAATGCAAAATTTTTATTTAATTAATAAAACATGACATAACTCAAAACAAAAAACAATTAATATTTTAAGAATTATTTTTCACTGCGTTTTTCATTTTTCATTCATTTTTCAATTGTTTAGCCAAAATGTACTAAAATCGTGATATTTTCAATTATTCATATTCTGAACTCCGATTCATGCAATAAATTAATTGCATACACAAATGTTATTTCCTTTTCCGTCTTATAATGCATTACACTTCTATAAATAAAGGAATTGATTAAAGTTGGGGTCACCGATTGTCCAGTCTTAATCAGGATTATCTAAGGCATTGATATTCTTATTGATATTCCGATATGAATTTAGTCGAAATGATTATCTCGATTTATATTTTTGTTGTCATTAGTGCTACAAAAATGTTCAATAATAGAGTTCTCAGCATTTGCCAATTAAAAATTTATTTAAATTATTCAATTAATTCAATTAAAATTATCGATTAAAAATAAGTTCCAAAAATTTATCATTCATTTTTCTAATGAAATATTTCTAATTCCAAATCTAATCCTAAATTTAACATTAAAATACGATTCTATGGCATTTATTACGATAATATTGTATTATGTTTCACAAAATATTATATTTTACCGATCTTCACTATGCAAGGAAATGCTTTTGTCCTGTATAATGGGATTTGCCTGTACCCTTTTATTTTCTTTCCTTATCGTATGATTATGATTGTTCATAGGTACATTAATGTATAAATACCTGTGTTTTTGCCGCATGATAATATGGTCAGAGTGTATCGGTTATACTGTTTCAGTTTGGATTTTTGGGCTTTTTCAAAGAGAATGTAATCGCAAATCACAGGAGTGAAATCGCAACGGCAAATGTTTAGGCAGTAATTTTGCAATAATAAAAATTTATAGAAATTCTCTGCCTTAGACATTGCTAACTTTCCTATTATTGTATACATTGTTATGCACATGCAGTATTCTACAGATTTATCCAATCAAATTTAAGAATCAGAGAAAATAAACGTTCGATTTATATAATGCTTAATTTTGATTGGTTTATTGTTTCATCACTCAATATGGACGCAACAATGAGAAAATTATATACCTAAACTTTTGCCATAGGCTCTGCACCCTTATGAATTCAGTGCATTGATTTTGATAAGAACCAAAAATCCTAACTGAACAGTAGTACTGTCTTTAAGTGACATTTTGAGTCATTAAAAATAATAATGTGTTAAATTATGTATTTAATTAATAGTTTTTTTTAATCAGTTTTTGATCAGTAATTATACGCCCCTAATTATTAAATATGATCCTTGAAATTTTATAATTTAAGTTCATATTTATAAATGATTTTTTACATATACATATGTGCTAGAAGTATCTCGATGCTTCTGATCTTAATTAATTCTTTTAAACAAATTTATCAAAATTAAAAAAATTATTTATTGATTCGACGAAACGATTTGTGACCATGGTAATTATTTAATGCAAACGAATTTTTAACTTTACATGTATTATTTTCGTTTTGCATTTCCATGCGATACGGTAATTTAATATAACATTTTAGCGCGATAATAATTGATCACACTCATGGAATAGAGAACCGCAAGTAATGCACACCGTGACAATCAATTGACTCTCATAAAATAATTGTCAATAACTTTATTTTAAAAGATTTAAATACCAAATTCAGGGCAATATTTACTTAAATGTGGGAGATTATACTCACGTAATTAAATTTTATTAATTGGCTTTAATAACTTCTATTCTAGGGTTTCCTAGAATTATATAATATTTGTTTTTCATTCCCGCCTCCATACTACCCTTGAGTCCGGTGGAATCCTGTTAAGGAAAAGAAATGTCGTAAAGAACATTGGAAATTCCATAGAAACCTATTAATTTTCTATAGTAATTTGATTTTTCATATAAATATAAAAAATTCTGACGAAAACTAATATTTTATATAAGATAATTAACAATTTTCAAATTCTTCGGCGACATTTAAAATCTGAAAATGTTTGACACACCCTATCATAATCTCCCATTATTCCTCTAATTTGTGAGAAATTAAAAAATTATATATGATTTTGTTTATAAAAATAAATTTATTAAATTTCGGAATTTAATTGTCACATATGATATACATGTACAGGGTCCTCTGAAATTATTACACCCTCTTTATAAATGAATATTTTAATGTAAAACTATTATTAACAAATAAATCTAGAAAATTTAAATTAATAATTACAAATAAATGTTAGTCTTTTCAAATAGTAAAATTAAAAAAAATAATAATGGTCATAGTTTTGGCCACACAAATTACCGAATATTTTATAACAACAAAAAATGTCTATTTTTAGAAAATCGATCTGTAATTTTTAGAATTTCTTATAATTTTAAAATGTTAAAGATTTTTATTGTTAATTGTTCTTTGCCTTTAAATATCGAAGGTTTTCGTTTAATTGATTCATACATTTGACCAGAATTCAGTCACTTTTCGGTACACCTCTAAAATACTTATATTTTTTTCAGTTTTTATTTATTTGATTATGATTTTTTAATTTTTATATGAATTATGCATCATAATTCTTACTAGGAATATATATATTTCACAATAATTAAGCAGCATCTCTGCAAATAATTTATATATTTATATTTCGAGAGGGTAATCATTTCCGAGGACCCTATACATATGTAATTGTTAATATGTAATATGTATTTGAGAATTGTTTCCTTATTCCAGATGTGTGTTCACAATAATTGTTGCTGTATTTGAATAATTAGAAACTATTAAATATTTTTAATCAAAATTATTTTATTATAAAAGCATTATATTTTTTGGAAAATATTAACATAGAAATTATTTTAATGATCTATTATAAATGTCACGTGATCACTGATAGGAGCAAATATCAAATATTGGCCTTTCTCATCAGAGTACATTTCAATAGCACGTGTATTACAATTGAGTGGGCTTTTGGTGTACGATTATTATGAATTAAGCATTTGAGTGCACCTCTCTGTGTCAATATGCACGGTACATACATACGGTTGAATTTATTGGCTCAAAAATTTGATCGCGTGTTTTGTAAGTTAAAGTATATTACGAGTATATACACATTTTCGAAACACGATCGTGTGATGGTTTCAGGATACACACAGAGCTAATTTCCCATTCTTCCGGCAGGTTATTGGTCATACAAATGGACCGGTCAAATATTACACGAGAAACTTTTTATTCACTCTCTCCCCATGAATATTGCGTTTCATAGAAATATGCGTCTCATAGAAATATGCGTTTTTGCGGGTGATGCATACACAATAATCTATATCAAACAATGGTAGATGTGATTGGTGCTGTCAAAAAATTTTCTAAATATTATGAAACCATTGAAAAAGCATTCATACGATGGGTGAGTACTCAAATGCAGCGACAATTTTTATGTTTGACACATTTGCCTGATTCGATCCCTTTAGTTGTGGTGATGATGTACCGTGTCCCGTGTTTCCACTGTTTATAATACAAAACTGCGTGACTATTCAAAACTAAAACCCCATTACAATACAGTACCGGTACCGCATCTGTGCTAAATTTGGTGTCCCATAATAACATTAACTTCCGAATCGAATGGTGCTTAATTCAAATCAAAAATTAGGGGGCAGTGTCATGGTGTGAGTCACTATGCTCTATCAAATTCAGAGCAATTTTCAATCCTCTACAGTGTGTGTAATGCGCGAATAACTAATATTGAACAACTAAGTTAACTCCCTGTATAATAGTCCTTCAGCATAAAGGCATTACTAAATGACTATGACAAGTGTCGCATGTTTGATATGCCAATGAGTGTTGGCGATTTACTAGTTTATTGAGTATTCACCTCTCCTCCGCTCCTCAATAGTGTTAGTTTTTAGTTTGTACTGTATTTTCGCATTATTTCCTGTTTTTGGAAGATTCAGTTATTCAAAGTGTGAAATACAAATTACCATACTGTTTAATCTTAACGCTATGACAAAAATCCTATTATGGGTACTCACTTCAAAAGCCTATTTATGTCCGTTTCATCATTTACAGAATTAAATACGCTTCTGTTAAATAGAAAATTTGAGGGCTCTAAATATATGTGAATTTAATGCTTACAGAGAGATGTTCCTATTGATTCAATAAATAAAGGGAAAAACAAAAGAAAAGAAATTTTAAAATAGAAAATCTGAATCTTTTTCTAACGAAAAAAGAGATTTTCTTTTAAAACTTATTTCCGATTCGTTTTTTATTTTTTCCTCTTTTTTCTATTCTCATTCATCCCTATTTCTTCAAACAGTATCTGTTGTTTTTTGTTTAGCGAAAGTATGAGATTCTCATCTCAATTTCATCGTAAGAGAAACCGTACGCTCCGATATAACTTTAATCCTCTATTTTGGATGTGATTTAAAACATCCGAAAGCACAACCGAAGGTACAATATACTTTCCATCTCATCACAAGAGAAAGTTACAGGAGTGATCAGTACGAGCAAAACAGTAGCATATACTCTGGTAAATTCCAGAATATATCGGATTTGAAATGATGGTAATCCTCTTGAAGTTTTCCAATACTGTTAAATCCTGTTAAATCCAGTTGAGAGTTGAGAGTTTTGTTCTTACACTGTACACTCATTCCACTCACTCTCTATGAATGAGCAGCATGAGCATCTCTATTTTCCCTTTTAAAGGAGAGTATTATGTATCACATGAAACCATAATGCTATTGTTTTTTTCTTATTTTTCCATTTTATTTCATTTCCCTCCCCTTTTATCATCCCCTTTTCTCCCCGTATTGTATCATTCTAATCGTGCATATGATGCCATTTTAATTAAAAACGATAATTGAATTTACTTGAATCCGATCGAAAGAAACACGAGAAACGTAATGATATTGAATA
>LBFL01005312.1:0-11064 GCA_000988845.1 Hypochthonius rufulus
GCGAGTACAGCACAGATGTCTAAACTCAAACCCCGCGATCCCACTGCTTGAGTTTGCACATGTGATGAGCGAACCATTCACTCACACGCAAAATCATATATAAAAGAGGATGACTTAGGTTACAAATGATAATTACAGAATTAGTAAATTCTTACAATTTTAAAAATATTTAAAACAAAATCAATTTCTTGATCACTTGAGTCAGAAACGGAATGGAAATCATTTTTTCGGAAGGATTATCTAAGTTTGTTTTATAAACAAAATTACATTGAAATTGGACAATGATACTTATAAACTGCAATAATTAATGTAATAAGTAAAGAATCACATTTTATTCTTTTTTATACTATTAAATATTTTTTTATATTCTGAATTATTTTTTTTCAATTAATAGACAATTTTTTATTATTTTTGGCCAAAGTAGAGTTTTTATAATATATAATATCACATGACTGAACTCATAGTGTATTGTATAGGGGGTGTTACATCAGTAGATTCAATTAAATAACTCTCACACACCCACCCACTTGCTAACATCACCTGCATAAAGTGTTGTGAAAATATTAATAAATTGAAGTCAACAATTAGCATCTTAAGACTGAAAATTGATTAAATTTTCAAAAAATTAATAAATATTTCAAAATATGCGCATTTTTTAAAATTCTCATAGATTAGAGTTATTCTAATTTATTCTTTTTGGTGTGAAATATGCATTTCCCCCCTAACAATGTATGTCTATTGGTCATGTTTTGATTCGGAAACATCTGATATTACTTAGCGATATCTTTAACCATAAAAATAATCATTTACCTAAAAAGTGATTTTTTTAGTAATCAGGAATGTCATATATGATGTGTGTCATGTGAATTTGTCTTATGCGTAAAGGCACATTCAGAAATTTTGAGGGGAATTAATAGAATCAGGGAATTATTATTTCAATTGGTTCTTCACCCCGGGAATTATTGGAATACCGGGAATTAATGAAATAAATACGGTAATACAATTGATTCAGAAAATTAGACACTAAGAAAAGTAATTACTCGACACGTATATTTTAATATTTTGCATCAATTTTAATTCAATCTTAAAAATTTAATTAAATAATTACAATTAATTGAGTGAAAAAATGTCGAAATATCGGAATGTTAATTCACTTGAAAATTTTTTATAATATCGATATATGAGCTTTAGAAAGTAATTAAAAGTAGAGAATATATTCCAATGTATAGTTTAGGTTGTTTTTTAGAAAATAATTTTATAATACAACGAATTAAATTGACCCGAAATGATAAAATCGGGAAAAATCCGAAAATTCTTTTAGTCAAATCACTGGATTAAAGGTCATGCTCGGTTTGGAATCGGCTAAAAATATTCATAAATCAGAATATTTTAAAATATTAATATGGAAAAATAAAAAAAAATTAATTTCAAAATTTTTATACAAAGGAATATACGGAAAATAACGGGATTAATGTAATGAGTAACTTTGATCATCTGACCTTAATTGGACGAAAAATGTGTGGAAATTATGAAGATGGATATTGAGAAACGGGATTCTAAAGATTTATCTCAATTTGAATATAGCAAAATTTGTGAAAATTTAAGATGCGACCGATTGGAGACGTAAATTAAGTCAGTCTCAGCGTTTAGAAAAATGCATAGAAATTAATTGTAAAACTATCAAAATCTAAATTATATATAAAATTTAACCTCAATATATGTACTTTAATTAAATACTTTATTTTTATAATTGTCAATGATTAATTAAATATTCAACTAAAACCGCGCGCAAATTTGAATGATCCAAACTATATTATGGTAATGAAATTTGTATTTATAAATATTTTATATTTTTCGTAGTTTTGGAATAAGAAAATTCTTTAACGAATAAATATATCCAAAAATATCCAACGATATCTACAACCATGGCAGTCAAATTTAAATGTGCGCGATGCCGGAATCATAGAGCGTCCATTCTTAAAGGTATATATTTTATGTAAAAATTAATTATTCATTATTACTGATTAATTTAATTAATGATAATCATTAATTTATGATTCATATACACTCAAATTTCGCTTTTTATAACACTACATGAAAGTCAAAATGTGTAAAGGAGAATGTATAATAAAGAAATCTGAATGCATTTATTTAATTGAGGCTTATTTTAGTGTTTGTTAAATACGACTATTGAAAAATGCAGAGATAATTTATTACAGAAGAAAAGCGGAGTGCAAAAAATGACATTTATATGTATGAATAAAAAATGCTGAGTTTTATTCATATAATCTATATTCACATAATTATCGATTATACATAAACCTCACCTGCACCCGAGTCTTTTAGATATTCCAAATCTTTTGGATATTTTTAAAACCATAAATTACTATAATTGTATACTATATTTTAGAATCCATATTGTCACGATATTTATTGATAGATCAATACTTATCGATTTTTATTAGAATACTATCGATTATATGGTTAATATGAAAATACTGCACATGTGAAGCACGTAACGTTATCGACGTCTGATGGGAATCTGAGAGAAAACTGATAGACCTTATGTTTTTCAGGGTTTTGGGTTACAAATCCTGAATGTGAATGGTCCTTATGAAGAGTTCCTCTACTGACGTGGTTCAGCATTAGAATTCACTGTATATTCTGTTTAAATTTAATTATAGTATTGTGTTTATTTAATTATATTTGATTTTATTGTATATTTTGGGAATTTGAGCTAAATAAAACTAATGGAAATGAATCGACTCTTCACGTACAACGTGACAAATTGGCGCCGAGACCTGGATCGAACCAGGGACCTTTAGATGTTTCTTGAAAGTAAGTCTATTATTTTTTATTCTAAGCGAAAGCAGCGAAAGTTCTATTTCTTCATTGATAAATCACGCATTTCTTGCAGTATTCGGTTCAACCTATATATTTGATGGGATTTGGTCTCATTTAGTGGAGATCAGACTCCCACCACAGTTTATGCCAGTTAAAGATGAAGAATTTAGATCTTTAGATTGCTATAGAGATTACTATTATCCCCACATATGCATTGAATTTGACACAATGAGGAGAACATTATTCTCAACTGTACAATTCAGAATAATATATTTCAATAAATTAGCGCATTTAATTCGAGATGAACAGACAAATAATTGGTTACATAACAGGCATAAAAGATTCCCTTCTTTGATATCATTTGTCGTGGATACAATCGAATTTCTGTTCGGCTCGGCTACACAAACTGATTTAGATGGGATTAACCAAAAATACGATCATTTATCGCGTATTGTAAAATTCAATTTAGAAGCTGCCGCAACATTGAGGTCAGATTTGATAGGCTTGACAAAAATTATTGACAAACGATCTTTTAAGGTTAATGAGGTATTGCAAAAATTAGGGGTGCACATATCTACTGTAGAAGGGCATTTAATTCATATCAATAGATAAATACAGAATATATCGCGTTCAAATAAAGATCGAGATAAATTGCAAATGAGATTAAATAAGGCTGTTTTGAATGGTTTAACATCGTTATATAATTTAACATTATTAGCTGATTCTGTAGAAGATTTGAGTGAATCCCTAGTACAGCTTTGGAGAGGCATTTAGCCGGTCTCATTATTGCCTTGGAGTAATTTAAAGATGATACTGTCTGAAATAGGAAAACAAATTAAACCATTGTATGAATTTAGTATTGCTGAGGATGAATGGGATCCGTATTAATTGTTTTCGATTGTAAGATATTCTATTATAGAAAATGGTATGATGTTAAAACTTACTATTCCATTAAAAACAATAGAAATAAAAAATATATTTGAAATCTTAATCATAACATCAGCGCCAGTGCCTTGTAGTAGCCGTCTCTGTAGTTGGCATGACCGAATTGAAGTACCCAATAAAGATAGCTTCATAACACTATCTATGAAAGACAGGGCATTATCAGATGAAACATAGTTATCTATATCATGAAATTGATTTGTCAAATTTTACCTGTATAAAAAATATAATACATAAAGCAATAATGCCAAAATTTAATATTATCTGCATAAGGAAAGGGTCAGAAGGTCATTTAATGAGAGAATGGTGTGAAATAATAATCATTGACCAGGGGTGTTACCTCAGATCTGATGAGTATAAGTTGTATGGACAATTAAAATTCGGGGATTCCAGATTAAACCTTATTCAAAACCGTCCGCCTCCATTTATATTTAGTAACGCTACTTCTGACTTAGCAATCAAATTCTCAAGAAAATAACGAAAATATTAAAGATAAATTAAACGTATCAGAGTTAATCAATTCCTTATTACTAAATGCCAGATTTGGAACCGCTTTGTGTGATAAAATGCATACATTTGTTATAAAAATTGAATAACTTGGAAACCCATCAATTGCATTCAAAAAATCAGTTCATCTTTACAGGAATTATTACAGCTGTGGAAAAAATTGTGAGTTTTTTATTTATATTGTCAATAAAAATAATTGTAAGAGGAGAGGGGAGATTTTTTTGCCCAGGCCCTTTAATAACAATTGAAATAGTTACAAATGCACCTCCAGATGATGCATCCGAATATTTGGATATACTTACGACCAATGTAAATCATTGGGAAACTATAATTTATGACCCTTTAGCTACGATAGTAAACATCATGATAGTGTTAAGTGTTGCTGTATAGTTAGCCATGCTATATTACAAATTGTTTTTAAAAATTGAGGTGTCGCACTATGAAGGTTATGTTGAATCTAACCCCGAGTTTCATAAAAATTATTGTAACCGACATTCATATTTTGTATTGAGTTTTGGTTATCGCCGTTCTACAATTTTTAGTGGATATATATATGAGATATTCCTACACATACCATATACTACTGTAAATCCAATTCCATCATAAGGAAAGTTTAGTATCATAGAATGTTACGACATTGGCACATTGATATACGCAATGGAAATCCTTATTTTCAATTACTTACCCCGATCGTATTACAAGTATCGACAGACTAGATTTCTCTGTTAATTTGTAGTAATATGTAGCTGTTCATTAAGCTCACCGTAAATAGAATTAACATTTTAATGGGTCAAGCCAATAATCTATCAAAAATATATTTAAAAAAAATATAAATACATGATTCATATACAAATGGATTAGTGTCCGAATTGACATTCTGTATTAAAAGAGAAGTTTCCTTAGGGAGATTCATTGTTTCATTCGAATTATCGCAAACACAGGTCTATGATAAAAGTCAAAGTTTATATATAATCAATGGAATAATCGTATTCTGATAGTAGTGCGATGTGTTACGTAAGAGACGGGAAAATCAAAACATAAATTTGGTCAACTGATTAACTAAACAATAGACATATTTATGAATAGTTAATCATGCGATTGGCAAACAATAATTTTAATACCAAAAGGTATGACTTGCCTCAGCTGGATGGAACACGATAAAATCTGTGTGAGTCCGTTGTATTAGAAGAGTTTAATTATGAAGTTCTTATAGTCCTTATGAGGCATGATTTCTTAAAGAATAATGAAGTTATAACGATGAATACGCCCAAGTCTGAAGTATTGGCGAACAGTAGTAAAGATAATGACGAGGATGATGATATTTCAAGCAAATCAACCAGCACTGATACGAGTTCAGAATTTGACCACCGACCTTACATAGTGGTTCCTTATGGAAAAGGTAAATACCAACTCATGAATACAATGACTCATTGGATATTAGCACATTGTAAATTTACTACATTATTCATTATAGGAATTCCCGATGGTACATATTATTTCACACCATTTGAATTGTTTGGAGATCTGAAGTTACTCATAACTGACAATAGAGTTAGAGTTCGAAATCTTAGATTAATTATGTTTATAAAAAACAATGATCGCAAAGATAAACATATTTTAAGAGATAACTATTTGGGCACTTTGGAATTTATTGAAAACTTGAAACTACCAATATTAATAGTGGATGGACTTGAACTATAAAATACAGATCCAATTGTTTTCAACATAAATCTGAAATTGAAAACTAATGCCTTAATTTACCACGGATCGATTTTCGGGGTACTGAAGAAATATATGAATTGCTTCTCGAAGTCAGAAAAAGATTTGGAGAGAACCAACCTTGAGGTAAATGAAATTAATGCGAAGGAACATCCACGAATTAGATTAAACGTTTATCGGACATCCCCTAAAGAACGACAAATTCTACGAGAAATGGTTGATAAACTGATTGCTGCTAAAATATTACGCCCATCATTTAGTTGATGATCATTTCCAGTGTCATTGGTAAAAAACAACTAAATCCTTTGGATCCAATAGATTATCGTATGGTATTCGATGCAAGAAAACTCAATGAAATAACAGACAAAATTCAATATCCAATTCCACGAATACATGTTAAGACAGATTGGGGGAGGGAAAATATTTTACTGTAATGGATTTCAGGATGGCGCATCATCAGATACCTATTGCCAAAAAAGATAAGGAAAAATGCAACATTATTACAGAGTTTGGTAATTTTGAATATCAGCGGCTCCCGTTTGAACTGATCAACGCAACTGTTGTCAGTAAATTATGCATAATGTTTTACACCCTTATTATATGGACTTTACTATTATATAAATCGATGATGTACTGATTTTTAGTAAAACACTCCAAAGTAGTGTAGCTTTGCTTATGAAAAATTGGAATTTCTGGGATATGTCATTTTTGCTGATGGAATACATATAAATAAAAAGAAAGTTAATAGCATAGCGAAGTACTTAACGCCTAAAGATACAATGGAAGTCCGTATATTTTTGGGTTTGTGTGGATTTTATAGACGATTCATAAAATCATATTCCATAATTGCTCATCTTTTACATCGCATATTGCATAAAAACGAACCTTTTATTTGGACGACGCTTTGTGAAAACGATTTTAATATCTTGAAAGAAAAAATGACTAAACCCATTATGTCATTTTGATCCTGATTGTAATTTTGAACTACGTGGTGACGCTTGCGATTATAGAATCGCTGCAATTTGTCTACAAATTAATGAAAAGAATGAAAATAAAATTTTAGCCTGTGTCAAAAGAACTTTAAACAAAACAGAACGGCGATAATCTGTAACATGAAAGAAGCCTTATCCGTTATTTATGCTATTGAAAAGTTACGGGTTTATTTAATTTCGAAGTACTTTACAGAATATATAGATCATTGTTCTGCATGCTTTTTAAGCATAAAGAAAAAACATACAATTGTGATCTCGCGATTAGTGCGATGTTCTATAAAATTGATAGAGTATTATTTCACTATGGTACACAAAAGCTGTCGCTGTAATCTGGATGGCGATGCACTTAGCAAAGATGTACAAGAGACGGATTCTGATAACGATAATTGTGAGATACCAACGCTGGCTCTGATTGAAACAATAGATATGAAACGAGAACAAGCAAATGATAAGTTCGCTTCAAATTTAATAAAGCTATTAAAAACCGCCACCGCTAACTCAAGGATTAGAAAGAATTTTAAGATTAAGGATGGGATTCTTTATAAATATGGTCGTGATAGAAATAAATAAGACTTATAATTGGTTTTACCGGCTTCTCTTCAAAATGAAGCATTGTTTTCACATCATAACGACGTAACTATGGCATATTTTGGAATTTTTAAATACTTCAACCGGATCAGAACACGATTTTTTGGCCAAAGATGTTTAGAGACGTATAATTATGACACGATGTTTAGAATGTCAAATGGTAAAAAACCAAAGCTATTACCAGCGGGCAGACTTCAGCCCTTGCCAATAGGCGAACCTATGGAAAGATTTGCTATGGATTCCTTTAAACCGCTTCCACTAACAATGGAAGGGCCGGAACTGTACGAGCTGGAATGATATAAAATTTATATATATTAAAATATACATCAAAATAAATATATTAATAAAAAGATTAGGTGCCCATGAGATTATTTAGTATTTTAATTTTAATTTTAAAAAGTTTCTAAAATGCAACTTAAGCTATCATTGCGTTCTGATTCTGTCTTTTTATATGCACATACCATTATTGAAAATTGCCAAAATCATGAAACGCAACAGTATAATATCGTATTGAGAGGGCGCAGCTGTAACGCTATGCTATACCTTATAATGCACTTTAGAAACTTTTTAAAATTAAAATTAAAATACTAAATAATCTCATTGGCACCTAATTTTTATATTAATATGTTTATTTTGTATGTTTTAATATATGTTTTATTCATTCCCGCTCGGACAGCTCCGGCCCTTCCATTGTAAGTTCAAAGAAAAATCGGTTTATTATTATAGTGGATTACGCGACCAGATGGATAGAAGGGCCGTTCGCTCGACATAATCTATACATGTTGCTAAAATGATTGTAGATCAAATTGTCTTACGTTTCGGAGCTCCAAAAGAATTGCTCTCAGATCGATCACCCTCCTTTCTATCAGCATTGATACGAGATGTTCTTAATCTGCTTGGCACTAAAGGCATACGGACTTCCGCATATCAGGCATCATGTAATGGAAATTGTGAAAGATTTATGTCAAAACTAGTACGCATGATCAGTTATTACGTTAGTACAAATCAAAAGGATTGGGACCATAATCTCCAGTATTTTACACATGCTTATGATGTTTCAGTGAACCAATATACAGGCTTCAGCCCATTTTTGAGAGAACCGCAACTACCAGTCGAACGCGTGTTAAAACTACCAGAAATTCCTTTAGCAAAAAGAACCAGAGTTGTATCAGAACATTCAAGAAATGGTTAAAGAAAAT
Source organism: Hypochthonius rufulus (assembly GCA_000988845.1). Classification (NCBI taxonomy): domain Eukaryota; kingdom Metazoa; phylum Arthropoda; class Arachnida; order Sarcoptiformes; family Hypochthoniidae; genus Hypochthonius; species Hypochthonius rufulus. The sequence goes on from LBFL01005312.1 coordinate 8,792, forward strand.
TTAGAGACAAAACAGTTAAAGGATATTATTAGATATGATGGTCAACACAGGGATGTGCAATATAAAATTGGACAAAAGGTGTTACTGAGAATTCCACCTTACAGAATGGTCCATCCCCAAAATTGATTTAACCTCTCCAGTCGACTATGAAATTGAATTGATAGAAGAACCGAAAAATTTTATTGTAAATATCTCCAGAATGAAACCGTTTAAAGATAACGAAATTCTAGAAACTAGTGAAGTCACAAAACAGAAATCAGACGAAAAATGCGATGAAATAAAAATGCCGTATCCATCAATGGACGATTCGTCAATTATAAACCGATCACTATTAAATTTTGAATTCCAAAACGAAAATAATTATCGTGTCTGAGGGCTTCAACCATGATAATACAGATACTGAAGTTTCTGATGAAGCAAATAGTTATCGACGTTAAAGATGCATTTGGAGATGAAAATAAAACTCAGATATATTCGCCGGAAGATAATAACAGAGCAATTGGATCAAATTAAGCGATATATCTTACCCGATATGGTCGACCAGTAAAGACTCCGACAAGACTTGGTTTTTAAACAAACTATTTTTATTATTGATTTAATATATTTAAGTTTAGGGAAATTTTCGCAAATAACTGTTATCAAATATTAATGTTATTTAATATTATATTTTAATGAGTTAATATTGGGATTTTATTATTTAAATAAGGATCGCACTATTAATATTTAGCACTGTCCAGAGGTCAGTAGCCTCACCGGAGCACTTTGTCACGATATTTATTGATAGATCAATACTCATAGATTATTATTGGAATACAATTGATTATATGATTAATATGAAAGTACTGCACATGTGAAGCACGTAATGTTATCGACGTCTGATGAGAATCTGAGAAAAAACTGACAGACCTTGTTGTTCGGGGTCTTGGGTGAGAAATCCTGAATCTGAATGGTCCTTATGAAGAGTTCCTCTACTGATGTGGTTCAGCATTAGAATTCACTGCATAATCTGTTTAAATTTAATTATATTATTGTGTTTATTTGATTATATTTGATTATATTGTTTTGGGAATTTCGGTTAAATAAAACTATTTACTGGAAATGAATCGACTCTTCACGCACGTGACAATATCCTTTGATTATTCGTTACTTTCGACCGATTCTTACAAAATAATTGTGCAAAAAAGGGTGAGGTTTGAGTTTATATAAATAGACATTATTAGATTAACAATTAAAACATCTCTTTTAACGTTTAACAGATTCATCGGCACATAATTTGAATAATAATAGAGAAGTACAACAGCGTATGTTTGACACGATTATACAGAACCACTGCCGTACATTAGAAAGAAATTGACATTCAAAGACATTGAGAATATTGCAAATAAATTGACGTGTCGCATTATATGACTTCAATTGACTCAAATAAAAATTCAATACAAAATAGTTTGAATAGATAGCTCCACCCTCTTAAAAGCAATCGAATTTTGACAAATACTATTATTTTCGAATACTACAAATACCGAGTGCTTATTATATCTCCAAAAAAATTACACATAATGAATCAATACAGCACCATTATATGTTATTATAACACTATAGAATTACATATATAATTATCGCGTGTCACTTATTTTTAAATACTTATTCTATAAAATGACTTCAAAGATTCGAAATGAAAACTAATCTGGTCACAGAGACATGCTTATATAAGGGTTCGTCAGAAATAATGTATCATTGTATAATAAAGAGTCAATCAAACGCTGCGCTAAATACAATCACATACTGCATTATATAACTGATTTTTTGACGTTATTTATGGTAAATTAATTAACCACCACATGATGGTTAATTAATTTTAATATAATTTTTTTAATTTAATTAATTTAATTAATTATTTTATTTGTATTTATCTTTTGTAGATTTATACGAGGGTATTGTTAAATATACACATGTTTTGATTTTAATTATTATTGTATTTTTTGTGCTTAAAAAATACATTGTCGCGTCATTCTGTTATTTTTTCAAAGATTATATGACATGTTATGTCACATGTCTATATTATGTTCATATTATTTATTTGTTTATATTCATTTTTATACGGTTTGGTGTTGAGTATTTTAGCCTTTTCAAGGACAATGTTTTCATAAAGCGCATGCGTGTATTTTCATTTAAATTTTGGGTTAAACAATTAACTCACTCATGTGCTTCGTTATAAAACATGTCAACTGATAACTGTAATAATAGTACAGATAACATTATTTGTATTTTCTTAA
>LBFL01005334.1:11072-32517 GCA_000988845.1 Hypochthonius rufulus
TTGTATATAAATTTAAAACTCCACACAATGAAAGCATATCATGGAAAGAGTACGGATATCTCAATACATGTGCCTTTTATTGTTTTTAACATGATTCATAAGTGCATATTACTAATACCATTTCTAAATATTTTACAGTTAAACTTTTATAATTATGACGATGAACTTTTGCTTCACAAAGTTATAACTTATAAGTTATAACACTAAAACATGTGAAAACTTATGGTGAAAAGTTTTGTCAGTGGAAAGTTTATATAAAGTTTTTATACTTAAAAAATTGAATTTTAAATATAATTTTTATATTAATGAATGAACACATGTATAATGCTATAATTTTAATAAACTGTTGATACATAAACGTTGAAATTATTAACATTAAATTATAATTAAAAGTAAAATAAACAATAAGATTAATGCAAAGTTTGCATTACTGATGCTAAAAATAAACTGCTGACACCTCTATTCATGATTCGGAAGTAAACCGAAATAACAAATGCAAATTACATTTAAAGCTCTTTCATTGGTCAATTCATAATCACATGATCGGTGATACCATTATTGGCGCAAAAATAATACATGATTCTATTGCCTCATATTATATGAGTCATATATTAATTGTGTGCCCATTATTTGAGCGGTAATTTAAGTGAAAACATTTATTTAATAAATTAATAAACGTACAGAAATGGCACAAAAAACGAAAGTGCGACATGAGGAGGTTCATTTGGATGAGAGTGATCATGAAGATGCACAATCGACATGTGAAGAGAATGTCGTCGCATACACCGCCATTCAGAAATTAGAGGTCAGAAAAGACCATTGTTATTCATCTCTAACATGTGTTATATACTATAATAGGGAAACGGCATAACCGCGGGAGACATAAAGAAACTTCAGGAGAACGGGTTTCACACTGTCGAGTCAATTGCTTATGTCGCGAAGAAAAATCTCATTACAATTAAAGGAATCAGTGAAACGAAAGCCGACAAAATTATTGTATGTCTTTGAGTTTAGCATTTTATTGATTATTATTAACTTTGATTGTGTTTAGACTGAGGCAATGAAATTGGTTCCGATGGGATTCACAACCGCATCGGAGTATCATCAGAGACGATCCGAAATCGTATTAATCACCACCGGTTCCAAAGAATTGGACACTTTACTTAAGGGTATTCACGATGATTCATAGTGATTTCAAATGTTTATAATTAACCACATTTTAGGAGGTTTTGAGACCGGTTCAATAACAGAAATGTTCGGTGAGTTTCGTACGGGGAAATCACAACTCTGTCATATGTTAGCGGTCACGTGTCAACTGCCCATTGACATGGGAGGTGCGGAGGGGAAATGTCTGTACATAGACACTGAAGGGACGTTCCGTCCCGAAAGACTCGTGGACATTGCGAGACGATACAAACTGAATGAGGGCGATGCTCTCGATAATGTCGCATTCGCGAGAGGGTATAACACTGATCATCAAACACAACTATTAATTCAGGCGGCAGCGATGATGTCCGAGTCGCGGTACGCACTCCTTGTGGTGGACAGTGCCACCGCATTGTACCGCACCGATTACTGTGGTCGCGGGGAATTAGCGGCACGACAAATGCATTTGGCGCGTTTCATGAGGATGTTGCAGCGTTTGGCCGATGAGTTCGGTGTTGCGGTGGTCATTACCAATCAAGTGGTGGCGAATGTCGACGGTGCTGCGGCGATGTTCGGGGGCGACACAAAGAAACCCATCGGAGGCAACATCATTGCACATGCGAGTACGACACGACTCTACTTGAAGAAGGGGCGCGGAGAACAGAGGATATGTCGCATATATGATTCACCGAATTTACCCGAATCTGAGGCTATTTTCACTATTAATTCTGACGGTATTGGAGATGTTAAAGATTGAGTTAAGTAACTATTGATAAACATTTTATGATCCATTTTTATACACGTATTGTTTCTTTAACATAACATTTTGAATAATTACATTAAAAAATCTTAAATTGTATTGTATTATTCGGAAATTAAATATAATTTACAATTCTCCTAAACTTTTCCCAACTCCAAACTCAAGTTTTTCAAAATTTTCCTGTACTTTTAATTGATTCAAAATGTAAAATTTGGGACATTTGTGATTATAGTTTCGAGATATTTGATAATGTTTCAATACTATCATTATGCGGAATTTCCTGAAACGATAATGAGAATTTGAGTTTTAAGAAATAAAATTAAAAATGTGCTAAATTTTTACGTAAATGAAAACGATTCTCAAAACAAATCACAAAATGTATAACTTTTATTCAATTTGCGTCAGTTTAGGGAAACTTTTATATTTATAATTAAAATGCGTAAATACACATTTAGCTTTTGTGTAATAAACTTTAATCAATTGTCAAAATTACGTTATCATATGGAATCACATATTAAAGTAATAAAATTTTGCAATAAAAATATGTTTACCCAAAAAATTATCACATGATATACATACTCTGTGTATGATACACGCATTGTGAATAACAATACGAGTCTCATGATTATGCAACGATCAGCGAATTGAACCTTTTTTAATCATGTTTTTTCATAATTATAAATAATGGTGTTTCCCGATGATGTATAAAAATAATCGTGTTATTCATTGCTTAATGCGAACTTTGGCCCCTCACAACACCAATAGCCTTCACTAACTTTACTACCATTGGTTAGCTATGATGGTACGTCCCATTTTATTGACATATATAAGGGGGTCTTTACACACGTGTATTCGTATTTACCATTTCTTATATTTACATTGAAACAGTTGTATATGTATGTGACCATTGATTTTGATTGAGTTTAATTCATTACTTTAGCAATAAATTATAAGAGTTAATATAATAATTAATATAATAATTAATAAATTTAATATTTTTAATAATGGCATCATCAAAGTTTTTGAGTAATTTCGGTGAGTTTTTCAAATTACAAATTTTTGATTTTTATTTTCAATTTTAAGAATACATTACATTACATTGTGTGTAATTTGAAACATTTCCTTTTATTAATGCGCATTTAATATAAATGTTATGCACAAATAAATGCATTTTTTAAATGCATAAATGCAGATGTTTATAATATTCATTGTAATTTAATTGTGCATTTAATTATGCAATTCTTTTGAAAGTATTTTGTAATGTCAATTCCTTTGTGGTTATATAACGTCTCTTAAACGTGTATTTAAGGATTGGCAATGATATCCTCATTTATCAGAACTCCTTATTTAATGGGATAAGCATTTATGTACTCCGACAGTAAAACCTTTGGTCCGTCTAAAACCGTTTCCTGATAATTTATAGTTTATCATAACTGAACTTTAGTCTCAATTTATGATAAAGAATAATGTAAAACTGCAGTATTTGAAGATAAATGTGATGAATTTAATCATTTATAAACGCGTTATCATAGATACGAATGTATTTTGACCCTTCAATTATATTTTCGAGTGTCACAATTTTTAGACATTAAAAAATTTTCATAAATATGGTTCAACTTAAGGTGTATTCTCCTGCAAATCGTGCAAAAAATTTTTCTCGAATAACAATTCATCGAAAGTTTTCATGCATTTTCAGGGACTAACTTTTGATTTTGTTCAATGAATTAATTGTTATGAATGGTTATGAATGGTTATTTGTATTAAAATTTACGTTCATTATTGTGAAACATTTATATTACTGTTGCAATATTTTTAATTTTTAGTTAAGCTCCATAAAAATAGTTTAGGTGAAACACGATTCGGTAAGACTATATTCGGTGAAATTTGACCAAATGCTGATAAGTATCGTTTCATCGAAAAGTTTTTCAACATAAAAAATTTTCCAGTTTTTACTTTTTCAATATTTTTTTCATAGAATCAATGAGTTTCCGCACGGAGACACGAATAAAGTACAAACAAAGTAATTACAAACAAAGAATAGTTTAAAAAAAGTTGTTTTTAAAACAAATGCCATTTGAACATCCTTCAATTGGTGACAAATACAGTCATATGTTTTTCGTTAATTAATGCACATGCTATCTCCAGACCTGTAGTTTAGTTTATTCAGGTTTTATTAGACTATCCCAGTCCTTGACAATTGACATAATCAAGGACATTATGTTTACGTAAAACTACGATAACAAAATTATTAAATACCAATACATTCGCATGGACATTTACGTGAAGGATTTTTTATAATAAAACGCAATTTTATTTTACATTTTCCAATTTATTTATGTTAAAAGTTTTAATATGTATAACTTTTATTTTAATTACAAAAGACTAATATTTGCAGCGCATTAAAGTTGAACGTATTAAATTGAATAAATTAAGATTAGTTTTTTAATATTTAGAATTTATTATTATAATAAAATTTATGTATATATAAAATAAGGTGTAATAAACATTCATCGAATGGTTTTTCATCGAAAAAGTTTGATTTAAGGTCCCTGAAATTATTAGAAACCCCTTTCGATGAATGATAACTTTTTGCAGGTGCAACATTTGCCCGGATATAGCTTTCGATGAAAAGTACCCTCACCTAGAATAAAATCAGTTTTAAATTTTGGCACAATGACCGGCATGTCAGTTGTTACCATATACCAAATAAGAGAAGAAAATGATAAATTCACTTATACTGACATAGTTGAGTGTGCGGTAAAACGGTAATAGTTTAATAATGAAAACTTTTCTTGAATTTAATAAAGTAATGGTAAAACTTTAATGATAATTTCGTGTGAGCATTTGTGTCACTGAATGTAAAAATTGAAAGTATAAGTCATGCATTACATTTGAAAAAATATAAAATTTGCGTAAATAATTAATTTTGTGATTTTCTGGTTAATTGAAAAGGGCGTTCGATGTTAACCCATTCCCTGAAGAAAGATCTCAGTTCAGCAACAGGTGCAATCTCTGCGTTTCGCAATTATTCCGCAGCTGCATACACATCACGTTATGCTGAATTTGAATCCATCTCAATATCAGCGCCTTATGACCACGTGTTGCACGTGCAACTGAACCGTCCTGACGCAAGAAATGCTATGAATCGGTCTCTATTTAGAGAAATTCTCGACGCGTTTCATGAAATAAATGACGATAAACAGTGTCGTGCTGTGGTTGTGTCCGGTGCCGGGAAAAGTTTCAGCGCCGGTTTGGACTTTACAGATATGATTGCGATAGTAAATCACGTGTCAGCTGCACACACAGATGAGGATATCGCTCGAAAAGCAAAATTTCTTCGCAATACAATTAATTTACTACAAAAATCATTTAATGTTATCAATAAATGTACGAAACCGGTTATTGCATCAGTGCACGGCGCTTGTATTGGTTCGGGTGTTGATTTGATAAGTGCTGTCGATGTTCGTTACTGTTCTCAGGACGCATTCTTCTCCATCAGAGAGGTCGACATTGGTCTGGCCGCTGATCTCGGCACGTTACAGCGATTGCCGAAAATGGTCGGCAGCGATAGTCTCATTCGGGAAATGGCATTTACCGGAAAGAATATCAGTGCCAATGAAGCTAAAGAGGTTTGCAAAATATAATTACTAAAGACCGGAATATATTTATTTATAGTTACGGTCACCCTATTTATTTTTCAACTAATGAGTCATTTGCATTAGAAAGTTGTCAAAAAGACTGTCACAATTAGGGTGACCGTAGAAATAAGTAAATATATTTCCGGTCTTTAATAATTACAGTTAACTTTGTATTACTATTACAGTATTATTTACTGATGTTTTATTTTAGATTGGAATGGTCAGTAAAGTGCTTGCGGATGCAGAAACGACACTTCAGGCATCACTTGAATTGGCAAAAATAATCGCTACCAAAAGTCCTGTGGCAGTTCAGGGCACTAAAATGGCACTGAATTTCTCCCGAAACCATTCGACACGTGACGGTTTGGAATTCATGTCGATTTGGAACAGCTGTATGATGCAAAGTGAAGATCTTCTCAAAGCCTCTACTGCCACTGCGACGCGATCAGATAAACCCCCGCATTATGCCGATTTATAAGTTAATATATCAATTTTGTTTTACATGTATTTTGGTTAATCATTATATTCATTAAATTTTTTGATAATTAATATTTTATTAAAATGAAACTTTAAAATCCATTATTACTTTATTTTTTGTGCCTTTTAAATGCTTCGTTAATATAATGTACTCTTAGGTAAGCGTATTACTATTGGTTTTATGCTTTAGTAATTAATAATTTATGAATTATAATTTATAAATAATGACTCATTACTAATTATATAATTTCCTGAGTCATTCATGACTCACCTGTGATAATAATAAGTGCATTCGTGTCAAGTTTTTGTTTCTCATTAATGATTTCCATTAACATGAGAATAAATAATTAATATTAATTAAAATGAATTAAAATTAATTAAAATTAATGAATATTAAAATATTTTTATAAAGTTTTAAGCGTTACGGTATATGAATTGATTAGATTAATTGTAATATAATAGTGTGTGTAATTACATAACACTCCCCAATATCATTGTTTACCTATGATTTGAGATCGCTTTTCGATTGACAATTTTGGGATTTAATTTGTTTTAATAAATGTTCGTATTGTTTAAGGATTTAATGTAAGAGTGACATTAATTTTACTTTAAATTACTTTTGCAGAATACGGTACCATAACATAAGCATTACAATGACGGAATCGACTGACGGGAGAAAGTTTTGTTTACGGCATTTGAGTCATGAGAGTAAATTAAACAATTGTTTTTACACGATGCTTCAGGAGCAAACGATGGTCGATATGATCGTGTCATGTGATGGCGTCGGTATAAAGGCCCATAAATTGGTTCTTTCGGCCAATTCTTTGTACTTTAAGAATCTGTTTGCATCGATAGCATCGCCGTGTCAATACCCCGTTATTGTGCTTAAAGATGTTCCTCTGACTGATCTCAAAGCCATCATCGAGTTCATGTACAAAGGGGAGGTGATCGTTGAGGAGAAACATCTGACCTCAGTTCTGAAGAGCGCCGAACTCCTTAATGTGTGTGGTCTGACAGAGGTTTGTCATGTCGTGAGACAACAATTGGCGAAGGAAAAGAGCGATTCGGGACCGTCATTAAGAAAGAGATCGCGAATTAATGACGATTCCGATAATAGTTTTTTGCGGATCGGACTTCTCTCGGGAAAGCAGTTTGAGATACGACACCCCAAAGACCCCCCATTACCACCATCGAAGGGCCTCTCAACCGCTACGAAAGGACATTCAACACTCCAATCACCTCAGCAATCGCCACTCCCAACACCATTAGTACCGAACCCGATCTGTGGCATCAGATCGCCATTATCATTATCTACCTCAGCATGCATTTCGCGACCGGTCCAAAAGTCAAATACCACCATCGGTCAAATACCATTGACCTTTGCAAATGCACCGCATCAGACCAAAATGTCTGACACAACAAAGAAAAGTACAGCCAAAGATATGCATATTATAAATATTTCCGATCGTCCACTGCAACAATCGGTGTCCAAAACTAACATAAACAATAAAAATGTAGTATCATCGTCTATTCCATCGCCACCCGATTCGGCACTCAGTTCAAGACCTTCGACATCATCAGCAAAAGCGTCATCATCGACATGGACTCCGTCGGCACACACATTAATGACATTAATGAAGGGACCATCGTCTTCGACCGTCACTCCGATTCGAAGCGATTTACAATCACCTCCAATTGCAGTGACCATTGATGATGACGGAATAATTGAAGATGAGGATAATGATGTAAAACCACCGATTTTTGAGATATGTGAGGATGTGATTAATGCAAAGAGTGACACTGAAATACCAGAAACACAAATGAGTCAATCGAAACGATCGGCTGCGGAAAGAACGAGTGTCGAGTCTCACGACGATACTCATTCAGTAAAATCGCGTTCAAATTCCAGTCCATTGTCATATCCGTCACGACCATCATCAACATCATCTCAGGTGCTTCCGCCGCCGCCATTATATCGTGTCGTTCAAAGGAGCACCGCACGACCGCTCCGAACAATATTAAGACCGCCGCAATCGCACTCACCACAGAGCGATAAACTAAAGGAATCACGAAAACTCAGGAAAAGATCAGTCGAATCATCGCGTGATGTTTCGACGAATGATCATACACCACAAATTGAATGCCCATCGTGTGGTGAAATATTTAATGATGAGAATAATTGGAATGATCATATCGCGAATGCACATAAAGCATCTCAATCATGATAAGTATTTTCTCGTATCATTTACGAGATTACGAAACCGAATCAATATCATCAAAAGTTTTATAATTATTATTATTATAATTATTATTTTAATAATTATTCATTAATTGATTAATAACATAATTTAAATTTCACTTCAATATTTACATACAGTGTGTGTACTTAACCGTCCGACTGACGTTCGAAAAGCGCGCGCCGCAAAATTACAAAACAGACATATAATTTCTGCATTATTTAATAATCTCATATCTCAGGTGCATATTTATGCAAAAATTAATTAACCAAAATAAATCATTATTAAAATGAATAAAATTGAATGAGTCACATTCAAAGCCATTTGTGCACTTTTGCAAAATTGTGAGCGATCGCAACATATTAATATCGATAAATAATGTTTAAATCAGTATTATTATTATTATTATTATTACAATATACCGTTAAATCGCGCGTATACCGGACATCTCTTAAAATCAAAAACCCTATGCTAATGGAAACTTAAGCAAAAAACAGGCTTTTAATATGCTCATTCTATTCTAGTAATGCAAGCATCAGTCACTATCTCATAGGGCTGAGTTAAGTTTTAAGTGTCCGGTATATGCGCGATTTCACGGTATTCTTAACTAAGACAATAGTGAGAACGGAGTCTGTTGTCAGAATAAATTAATAGGTAAAACCTCTGTAATAGGAGCATACGAAACTAGAACTAAAATTTGAGAAACTCACTAATAATGATGAAAGTATTATTTAATAGTTGAGAGGGCCTAAAACTTATAATTTCGAAATAATTTTTGCATATAATTAAAGGTCATAATCACTGTTTTAAGACTAACCTAAAAATCGGAGTTTCAAATTGCATAAGAATTTTAAAATCATTTAAAAATTGTGTCGCAAAATTTATCGGAAAATGATGTTACAAAATAAATTATCATTTTTTGCGATTTTTCAATTTCAATTTAAATTCATTGAATTAAAATATTATTGGCATTGGCATTGCATAATTAAAATATACACTATAATCAAGTAAATCATAAAAATATTAAATTAATATCAGTAAATTGCGAATAAATGCATTATTTAAGAAAAGTATGGTTATTAAAAGTGCACAAATGTTATTGAAAGTCACTCTCATTCAACTTTATTTATTTTAATAATCATTTATTTCAGTTAATTAATTTCTGTATAAATATGCACCTAAGATATGAATTATATGAATTAAATAATGCAGAAATTATACAGGTTCCGACACATAAAATGAAACATCATAAAAAATTATTTATTTTAAAATTAATTTAAATATAATTAAAGATGCATTTATTTTATATTTTGAATGTGATTTTCGTATCTTTTAGCTACAATACTACACTACTACACTACTACACTACAACTTGCACGTTATAAGCGCGTTTTGCATCGTAATCATGAAATGTTTTCACCATTACACTCAAATCGCTTTCTAAACCCTATTAACTCCATTCAAATTTTGCTTTCAAAAAAGTGTTTAAATCTAAAAACGCAAAATTCCATACGACTAATGTCCAGAGACTATAAGAATGTCTCGTTTTAAAATATAATTACTGTATTCCCTGACTTTGACGGATATGTCGGTATATACTGAAATTGACCACTGTCGGTATAATCCGAGTTAAACCGACTGTCGGTTTAAATTTGAAAAAATGTATGGAGTATTTTCTTTAAGTTCAGTATAAACCGACATTAAATTTGATTTAAAATAATATTGCTATAGATTTTATCATTATAAATTGTTATACTATTGCAATATGTTCCTATTTAAGACCTAACAATTATGTTCCTATGAAATTAGTCAATTCTATGAGGTTTATAATTAAATTATATTAATTAATTGCAATTCATATTATACCGACACTGTCGGACAAATTCCAATTAAACCGACAGTCGGTTGTTACCATTTTAAAAATTTGAGAAAATGTCGAACTCACTTTGACCGATGTCGGTCTAAGTGAGGGAATACAGTAATATTAAATTCTTGAACCAATTGATTTAACTTTATATGACATTATGGTGAAAATGTACGCTTTTCCCAACATAAATAGCATTTCATGCTCATTTTGACTTTTCTTTAAAAAATTATAACCGTCAGATATTTGATTTCTTTAGATTCCGATTTATATACGATATATTATGTTTCGAAAAATATTAATTTCGCTGTCATTTAAGATCTTAAAGATAATGTTTAAGATCGGAAAAAATTTTACGCAATCAAGTTTGAACAAGTATAATCAGATATCTACATGTTATCTACATGTTATCTACATGTTATATTTTTATGAAAAATATATCATTACAATCGTTATATAGTTAGCTTCAATTTAACATACATTAACATTATTATTTGACGCAATACTTTTAGTAATATTTTAATTTTTATATTTCATTTTATGTCGGAACCTCTGTATGTTTAAGTCTTATAATCTAACGGCGCGCGCTTTTCGAATGTAAATCCGACGGTTAAGTGAACATACTGTATATATCTATAAATATTTAATGATTTTATTCAATGAATTATTATAATATATATTTTAGTCTTAATCATTAAAAGCCATATTTAGCCCGTGTCTGACTCTTCGTTAATCTATTGGCAGCCCATTGATTCTTCAATTCGACTTCCCTTTGTTTAGCCTGAAATGCCAAATATGTGATTTGGTGCTTTCGTCGTGCTGTGGAGTTCGGTGCTTCACCCTCATACGGTGCTTCTCTCTCTTCACTCACAGTCTTTAGCCAATCATTGGATTTACTTAAATGTTTAGACACATCAACATCAACGATTTGAATTTCATCGGCCGTTTCTTCGCCGAACTTCGATGCGATCAGTTTTTTATAAGTGACATCATTTACTGACGGATTTTCCAATGATGATGATTGTGATGAAATATTTTGGGGATAATTCAATTCGGGACCGTATTTAACGTAAGAATAATGTTCATACTCCGATGTCTGAGGTGCGATGTCCAAATTTTTATTATATGAAAATGATTCAATTGTTTCAATTGATTGGGCATTCGAATGGTCAGTCATTGCTTCAGATTTATCAGATTTTGTATCATCACTTAAGAAAAAGAAATCACCAAAAGTATCAGTATCATCATCGACCGTATCCTTAATTTTTGGTGACATTTGCGATGATTTCACAATTTTTGGTGATTGTTTCGGCGGTGGTAAATTGGGTTTTGGTCTTACCACAGACTGTGGCACTAATGTGCGTGACGATCCCAAAATACCGACATTTTTAGGTTTCGGGAGTAATGATGTGAGTGCAGTGCCCGTTTCTGACGGTTTAAATCGTTTGGGTTTTTTCCGATCATTTAATTCATCATCATCAATATCATCGTAATCCTTTACTGACGGCGCCGATATTTTTATCATTCCTTTTGATTTATCTGATACCACAAAATCACTTAACGATGGCGTTATAAGTGTTGATGTTGATGTTGATGTTGATGATGATTGTGATGCTTTCGGCGGCGGTAATTTAGTAAAAAGTTTATTAATTTGTGTCGATTCATGGGATTTTTCAATTTTATGGGGCAATTCTGTAGTTTTTATTTGACTTTCGCCATTATCTTCATTCTCACTCTGTTCTTCATCATCACTGACATCATAATTTACGAGCGGCATAATTAATGATGATTATGAATTAATGTTTTTTTTAATAAAAATTTAAACGATTAAATCACTTTCAAAACGTATTTTTGTAAACAATTAAATGTAAACACTTTGTTTATATGCGCATCAATTTTTTTATAAGAAAAGTGCTTAAATAAAATGATTGTATATTATTTCTCATCTTTTAGCTTTGAGTGCATAAATGAATTGATTTACGTCTTTTATGAATGGCGTAATGCTGAGTTGGAGTATCTCATGTGTACATTTATAAATGTCATTTTTCCTTTAATATTTGATAATTAAACAATAATCAGTTTATTAATTAAATTATATTTAATTAAATACTTTACGATGGGTCTTTGTAAATGTCCGAAGAAAAAAGTGACGTCCCAATTTTGTTTCGAACACAAAGTAAATGTCTGTGAACATTGTATGGTCGATTATCATCAAACGGTATATCAAATTTCAATCATTATTTTCTCAGATAAATCATTATTAATAATTATAATTCGTATGACTGCAGTGTATTGTTGGACCATACCTACAATGGTTGGAGGACAGTTCATATCAATCGATATGTACGCTCTGTCAGCATAATTTAGCATCAGAAACTTGTGTCAGACTTTTATGTTATCGTATGTAAAATCATTGTTTATATTTATTGTTTATTAATTTATTTAAGAAAATTTTCATTATCATTGATATACGAATACATAAACATATACAAAAACATAAAAATGATATTTTAATTTACAGACATTTTTCATTTGAATTGTCTCAATCGTTACGCTAATGAATTACCGCCGAACACAGCACCGGCAGGATTCACATGTCCCAATTGTCATCACTCAATATTCCCGACCGGTGCTGTCGCAAGTCCCGTGGCTGTGGAACTACAAAAGACCCTCTCAGACGTGTCATGGGCACGGATCGGTTTAGGATTACCATTAATTGAATCGGCGAATTCATTTTCTGAACTTAATGATACGTCATTAACGATGACATCGGTTAACCATCAACAGAATGTGCCGCAAGTGATACATCACACTCCGAACGTACCGTCATCGTCGGTACCGATTGCAGTTAATAACGTTAACAATTATATCAGTTCAAATGCCGATACTAATTTTGGATTCACTGCGACCGCACGGAACAGAGAAAGTGAATCGAAGAAATCTCTGCTCGACATTGATGATGATAAATACAGGAGACGATCGCCGATGGAATTCTTATCGCGATGGTTGAGGTGAGTCATGATAATGATGCAATTAATTTTATAATCGTATGTTTAACCATTGTTTTTGCCATTTTCAGATCACATTCCACATTTGTAAATAGACGAAACACCGGAGCATTCACATACCGTCGATGGATAATCATAGGAATATTAATTTTTATTGGTCTTTGTACAGTGATTCATTATTTCCTGAAAATGGGACGTGAAAGTGCAGATCATGACCCTATGCTCGACCCTCACTTTAATCCCAACATTCGTAATGAGGGTGATGATCGCTTTAAATTAAACTAACGAAAGGTGAGATATTTATTAAGATAATTACAATTTTAGGATTTATTCGGTAATATTTTAATACATTTATTAATTGTTTGTGATTTATTGAGAGTAACGAAAGAGTACGATATTTTTACATAATTTAAAGAATATATTTCATTTGAAGAGTTTTGTCTTTAATTGTATCGATACATTCATTATTAATAACGAATGAATATGCAATTTCTTTAAATATTTCACTTCTTGAATATTGTTTAAAACCGATTTTCTCAAACAATTGTTGTGACCCTATATTATCATACTTAATTTTCGCTATAAATTTCTCGACTCTAATCACATCGGTACCGAACCGCATCATCAAAAGTACCGATTCTTTTCCTCTTCCGGCACCGCGAGACGATGGCTCAGCGATCATAACTTCAATTTCGGCGCTTTTACAGTCATCTTCAGTATCACAAAAGAACATATTAACATCACCAATCATAGCCTCAACTTCATTATGAGTCTCTTCATACACAACGCGATCGAGAATAATGAAAGTGCATTTATTAGGGTCATTTGTCCATTTCACGAGCATCTCATACTCTTCCTCAAGAGTCAGCGGTTCCGACGCCGTTAAATATTGTAAATTTGTGTCGCGCATCCATTGATTGTACTTTTCAACGTGCAAATGTTTATACGGAACTAACACTACAGTATTACCCCAAATCTGACGGTTTTTCATTGAAGAGTCAACAGACATTTTATAAAATTAGTCAATTAAAAATGATTAAATATATATAAATGAGTCAATTGTATGGTCCTTAAAAATGTTAATTTTATTCACATTCGAAGATCACCAAAACAACTACAATAGTATTACAATAGTATTACTTCAATTCCTTAACCTGAAGTCCCGGGGGTAGCGATTGCTTCAGTTTCTCGGCCTTTTCCCGGTCCTGAATGACTAATGTGAACAGATATTTACTGCATCTGACTTTGAATTTCACATTATCTTTGTTTTTCTTTATTTTCACGGATTTCGCATCTTTTCTCCGTGCGGTTAAAAGGAAATCTTTAATTTCTTTTATTTGTTTCGGCATTTTTCCAAATGTTTTTACTACCGAATGACTCTATTATCACAAAAATACAAAATATACGTTTAATTATCATAATTATCACTTAATAATGATTAATTTAAATTGAATATTTACCAAATGATTCGTCTCAATTCAGTGTCATCAGCCAAAGGAATGATCACGTTACGGAAACGGATTCGACTCCATATTTATTAATGTATATTAATAAATAATGCAATTTATTTTAAATCCCCTGTTTTATTCATTACATGCTTCAATAACCCATTACCTTTACCTTTATTTGAACATAATTTATTGTATGACATAAATTTAAAAGCGCTTATTTGACAACGAAAGTTCATTACTTTTAAATAAATTAGAATTACAGTCTTTTAATTGCAAATATTATATATAAAAAGGTACTGAATGTTCTAAATCAAATAACTTTATTATCAAAATACACAAATATTGTGCATTTAAAGAGCGCGTAAATATCCATTATATTTATATGTGAAATTTTAATTCATTTTTTGGTATTTCTTAATTTGTAAATTACGATTTTATTTTAGTTAAACATTAAAATGGTGACTCTTATTTCTGAAGAAACACTTCGAACAGAATTAAATGAATTTTATGATAAAATCGACGATCGATTCGTTGATAAACGTGAGTCATTATAATGAAAATGTTTACGGAATAATTGTTTTGCATTATATTTAATCGACAGTCAAAGAAATATGTATTGTAAATGATCGATCAGAACAATCGATAGTCCATTCATGGATGGCATTTGCCTCAAACCGGAACATCGTCAGTGCCGATGCACCATCAGTTGAGTTACTAAATGAGTTTGAATCATACGAATTTATGAAAGAATCGAGAATTTTACATAAAACGGCACAAAAGAAATCGTCGAATGTCAATACGAATGACAATTTAAGAAAGAAATTCGATTTTATTGAGGAATACGCTCAGAGTTTGGAAAAGACTAAAAACACTACGACAGTAATGATCGTTTTGAGATTATTTTATGATTTATCAAAATGTTCGTTTTATCTGTTCCCACAGATCGATGTCGCTATGGATGATGATTATGATTATGATGGCCCTAAATATAGTGAAACTCGTGATAAGATAATGGTTACACCATCAAAAGATGTATATGATGTTAGTACAATGACTTCAGTTATGGTCAAAAATGAATCATTTAATGCAAATTCATCTCAAATGTAATCATTTATTTAAATATAATTAAATATTAATGTATTTTTATTCACCAAAACTTTAGAACAATGGAATCAGAGAACTCAGATATTCTTAGTTATTATGGTGATTCACAATCGAATAGCGATTGGAAAAGTGATTCCATTGAAATGAAACATGTAATTGATTTGTATGATAAATCATTGGCATTGACGGGTCCATTCAAATTCATGACGTCAAAAATTAGTGAATGTAATGATGTGATGAATGAGTGTATCGAACAAATGTCTGATAAAATTCGTGAAAAATTAGAGATCGATTCGTGGGGACGTTTTAGTGTTGAAAGTGCTGCCGAAAGATATTATATCGGACGTGTGAAGTGTGATAATAATAAAGAGAAATTAGACGAAGTATCGGCTCTCATCGAAGGGGCATCGTCCATTACCGATAATGAAACCATTCGATTGGATTTGTCACGATTAAAGGCATTTTCCATATTTCCCGGTCAAATATTTGCGTGTAATGCCATTAATGAAAATGGGAAAACACTGATCGTACGCGAAATCGTTGAGTGCGATGATATTATCGTAAAATTACCCAAAACTGTACCGTCATTGAAAAAGCCGCTTAATTTGTTAGTCGCTGCCGGACCATTTACATCCAAAGACAGTAATCAGTACCAATATTTGAGGGACATTCTTAATTATGCAAAAGAGTATACTCCCGATTATATCATTCTGATGGGCCCTTTCGTTGACTCTAAAAATGATAAACTCAATGATTTGAATGAATCACTCGATCGGTATTTTAATGATCAAATGAGACTCATTATTGATGAACTCATCGATGTCAAAACGCAGGCGATTATAATCCCATCGCATAGAGACTTAAATCACTTTAACATTGTTCCATCACCGCCATTTACAGCACTTGACACTGCTAAAAAGTTACACTTTTACCCGAATCCGTGTGTCATCACTATCGATGGTATTGTGATTGGTTTAACATCGACTGATGTTATGATGCACTTGAGTCGAGAAGAGTTTAGTGTGTATGTGATGTGAAATGCATTACTTGAAAAGTTTTTAAAATTCATTTTTATTTCAGGAATCATCATTCGGATCGTTTGGGACGTCTCTGCAGACACATAATATTGCATCAAAACTTTTATCCGCTGTTTCCACCGAACAATGAACTAAATATTGAATTTACTAAATATGATTATTTGCGATTTCCCGTGACACCGCATCTTATCATACTACCATCTGATTTAAAATACTTTATAAAGGTCTGTATTGAAATTATAATTAATAATAAATTAATTTTTTGTTTAATTCAGAACATATGTAAATCCATTATCATTAACCCCGGACGTTCATCTAAAAATCTCTGTTCGCGCATTCGGATCGATCCGATTGATGAAAGTTCTTATGACGGGTCAATTGATAGACACACTAATGTCGAAATCGTAAAAATATCAAATTTAATGACCGCATAATTCGAAAATTTACAAAACAATTGTTTTATGAGGACCAATGTAATACTGTAATAATTTAAGACTGGTCTATGACTCAATTGACATTTCTCAATAAATAAAGTCTTTATTATCATTATTAATTAGTCACCTCAGATAATAGTTAACTAATGGTACATCTGTAGTTAACTATGCTAACTTATGTCATTGAGTTTCCAGAATCAAGTTACAGTCCCCCACTGTCACCCCCACTCCCACCCTTTTCGACAAAACTCTAAACAATTTAAATAAAATATATGCAAATATCTAATGAATTTACTTTTATTGAAATATGCAAAAATTTAAACGAATTAAACAGTTTTATTAAATTGGAATCGATTAGACAATGTAAACCCCACATTAACGTATGGATGGTTCCGACATATCCCGTGCAGAGAAATTCTGGCTTAAGACGCCCGAAGCATTACCGTATTCCCTCACTTAGACCGACATGTCGGTGCATTCGTACCCAAATGTTTACTTTCCTCAACTGTTAGAAAAATAAATTATTTTAATTATGTTAAAATTATTTAAAAATAAATAAATTTTTCTGTTATTATTGAATTAATACTGACGGATTTATTCTCGCATCGAACACGTGACACAATCAAAGCACACGCAAAACATTACGTTCGATACCCCAACAAATTGGTCAGTATGTAAACTAAACTAAACTTTAGTCACTAGTTATTAACAGTTAATGTTAACCGTGCTTTGTGCTGCCATCTTAATTCGTGTTATACATTTACGCTTATGATTGATACTGTCGATTGACAATCGACAATCGACAATCGTATTCATTTGTAGTATGAAATTTGTAAACACTGATTTGAAACATTAACAGTGAATCTAAATCATTACTGACTAAATAGTTGATGATCAGAATAGAATGGGCGACCGTTACAATATCCACAGTCAATTGGAACATTTGCAGAGTAAATACATCGGCACGGGACATGCGGATACAACGAAATTCGATTGGATTGTGAATCAACACAGAGATTCATTCGCCTCATATTTGGGACATAATGATTTACTCAATTACTTTGCTTTAGCGGAGAATGAGAGTAAAGCGCGGATCCGGTTCAATCTGATGGAGAAGATGCTTCAGCCGTGCGGACCGCCCCCAGAGAAACATGACGATTGACCGTACACACCGTATACACCGCCCCCAGAGAAACACGACGATTGACCGTACACACCGTACGCACCGCCCCCGAATGACCAAAATTATTTTTAATTATTATATTTCATTACATTATTTTATTACAATTACTATTACATGTACATTATGCATGCGTTATTTTGTAACTTATGAATGTGTTAATAATAATAACATTTTAATGTATTCTCATAGAGTTAAATGTGTATGTTTAACATTTATGCGTTTTTAAGTATCACTGTGATACGAATTGAGTATCGTTGAGTATCATTACAATAAAAAGTGATCATTTTTCAATGAGATTCCTCTTCATATTCACAATTCTTTTATATCTGAAATAAAATGATTCTCATTATAGTAATGCACGAAACGACATTTACGGTGAACAGAAAACAGTTATCTCTAAATGTAAATGTTATGCTCTCAAATAAAAGGCATGAGACAGTGTCTCGAGTCATATTGATGCGGAATCAGTCATATGCAGAGAGGAATACTCATACCGTTATTGGGTTATCATTTATTGCACTGTACACACTGTACATACAGTGTGCACATTTAGGGAAGTGTGCAGTTAGTAGTGGGAAGTCACCTCATAAATATATGGATGAGGAGTAAAGAGATGATGAATATTACGGCTCTCGCGGTCGGTTCAGCCTCAAAATATATATGTCAGTATAATAAATATCCATCTGCTAAAAGGGGGATGTGATTCTATAGGAGCAGAATCAAAGTAAAACTTTTTTACATGATTCATATATAGTGGCGGTTCAGTACATCATCATATTTGTTCATATGATATGCAATGTAAAGCCTCTTATAATAGTCGAGAGTTGTATTGTAGCAGTTGCGGAGACCCCAAATTTCCTGAGAAGAGCCAAAGAATGGCATTTAAAAGCAGTGACGCGCAACTGATGAGATGCGATGAATTAATTTGATAAGTCTTTCACTCTCTCATTACTATTGCTAAATTGCCGCTGCCACTTGTTCCTGAAATGCCATTTTCCCTCATAATAGATATACAATACATTTGCATAAAATAACGCTATTCAATGTCAACTTTGAATATGACTATGAACATGTCTATGAACATGACTATGAACATGGCTATGAACAAATGAGAAATTAGATATAAAAATCTCTTTTATAACTTTGTGATTGCGCTTCCAAAGGGAACACACAGCAATGGGAAAGTGAATGGAGTTAATACGCAGTGACGAGCGATTCTCTCCAATTGCAAATGAACATTTCCCGAAGCCTCAAGGGACGCGATGGGACCAAACGATTGCGATGCAAACTCCAATTCAAGTGTTATCGTAGGGGCTGAATAATAACCAAAACATATCTCAAGAGTCTCATAAATATCGTTCGACTAAACCCCACCGGCGATTGTCATTGTGAAAAATCTAAAGTCAAAAACTCGGGTTTCACCATTCAAAGAGCATTGATTGGGTTCTGTACTTAAAAGATACTTTCTTACAATGCACGCATTCAATATACAATCATATGAAACGCACTGTAATAACGATAAACATAAAAATGAAAAAACAAAATGCATTGACTCAACTAAAGTTTTGTAATGACTCGGAAAGTTCCGGAGAATTCTAAACATATTTGTCATATTCCGAAATTCGCGAATGCGTTTATGCATCAAATATTAAATCAGTTCATCATCGATAACTGAGATAAGCGCGAAGTGCTACAACAATATAAATTTGTGCCGCAACAATATAAAATACGGTCATTTTCTACTCGTGTTTTCTTTGCTTTTCTTATCAATATTCTTTGCCTCACTTAATATGAAACTCTATATGTTTTAAGTTTATACACCACCATATTTGACTCTCTCCTCTCCCAATCGAATATACATGCAATAATAATAAAAGAGGGTACTCGAACAGTCACTTTCATCTCATCCCTAACAAATGAAGAGTAAGCATTTTGGTGATCACTTAAGGCAAAGAGGAGCGTTATGCCCACAAATCCGCACTAATCTTACGCAGACATTTAATTCAGTTATCGCCCAAAAACTCAAGCACATTCAGAGTGTAGGGACTGTCTATTTGATAATACTGATCATTGTATATTATATTAAATATTCCTGCAGTGGAATCGGGAAAAGAAGTGAAATGAAATTGAGTGCCTCTAATACATTAAAAGCTATTGCTATGTTAAGTATCAATGCATTATCCCCTCCAAAATTGTATCGGATATAAATATATAAATGTGTACGGGGATTTTTCAGGCTGAGTACGGATTGTGTCATGACACAGGAGAACACTTTTGGCTAAATGAAACGGGCCCCTGACGATGTACAATCAGTTATAATGAAAAAGTGTATTAAACATTGTAAATGGTGAATGTCATCATCTCCAACACTGTGCCAATCATGGAGAGGACCACAATTGTGAACCGAATCCACTCCCATCATTGTTTTCATTGTCTCCCCTCATAAGTGACTTTATATATCGAATGTGTAATGCCTCCAAAAGAGTGGACTCATTTGGATGAAACTGCACTAAATCAGGACAATCATTATGATTAAGAGAGGCGAAAACACAAAAAATATTGATACGGCGTGTGTGTTGAGCGGTTATATTAGAAAATATTTTGGAAAAAATTGCAAAAAAAATTTTAATGCTCCGATAATACAGGGAAAGCATAAAAATGGATTTACCCTGAAGTAACTATAGGGTCAATACACAGAATCGCGACGTTATGCCACAGACATTATTCGAATGAATTTTAAGTAATATGAGCATTAACTTCAGTTACTTTATCATTTAGTACTTTTCAAAGCCTAAATACGTGTTCGTATCAACAAAACGCTACAATAGCAGACACTAATGGAATATAATGGAATTTTCAATTTTATCCGTCGTTTTAAAATTAAAGCTCAAACCCTAAGCGATTCATCAATACGTATCTCGACAAAAAGTTGAGGGGGAAAAGTTGAAAATTTTTCACCGCGAATATATCATATAAATATATTTCATTGGTAAACGCAACATTTTGTCGTTATCAGTTTACATACGGTCGATTTCACAAATTCGTAATTTAGATTTTTAGATTGGCCTATGATAGATTTAAACTCCCCCCGCCCCGCCCCTCCCCC
>LBFL01005342.1:0-15414 GCA_000988845.1 Hypochthonius rufulus
AATAAATATAAAAGTAAAAGTTATAAAACTTTTATCAATTACTTTATTTCCTCATAAATTTTTCTAAACATAATGATAATTTTTTTTTAATTTTTCAGAATTAACATTAATCCGAATAAAAATAAATTACTGATACAAATAACCCGCACCGTTTAAAAATTAATAATTATTTTTACATAATATTAGTAAAAAACATAATATTGAATCAATAAAATATGATATTCTTAAGGTACTTCATTATTATTATTATTATTACAAAAGAACTGATTTTGTATGACATGATTCCACTTTTTAACATCAGACAATTCTCTTTTAGTAATACTAATATCATTGTGAATCGCATCGATGAGAGCATCCAATGAATTGAATTTTTGTTCATCCCGAATATGTCCACATATGGCCACACGAAGAGCGGCGCCATAAAAATCATAACCAAATTCGTGAAGAATATGCACCTCAAGTGACCGTTGAGTGTTATTAAAGTGTGGATTCTGTCCCAAACTACAAACCATTTCATACATTTCCGACCATTCTAATGACTTCTTTAACGCACCATTTTCTTCTAAACCATTGTTGTGTTCCGCCGGACCATTAACGCGTTCACTGTGATTGGAATCACTGCCATTGTTTAACAAAATCTGTACGAAACCGTAATAAATACCATTCTTAAGATCAACACCATTAACAACAGAACTGTCAATGTTAGCGGTGGGAATTCCCAACTGTTTTGAGCCGCGACCAAAACCTTTCACCACTTTCCCATTCACGTAATAGGGGTTCGGTAATTGACTCATCGCGTATTATAAGTTTTATATGTCTATATATTTAAGCGCATTATCACGATACACGTGCACATAACACGTTACCATACAACAGCGTTATGCGGTGTATGATTGTGTAATATAATTGAGTCATTTATTTATAATGCAATTTAAAGGGCATCATAAACATACAGTCAATTCCCGTGAAATTTTCATACATTTATTTCATACGGTTTCTTCAAACACAATGAACTCTCAGCAAAAGTAATTTATTTATAATGTCATTCGAGTGTATTTAAGTGTTTATAAATATATTAAATTAAAAGTAAATTCTAAAGAAAAATATGATAATGAAAATGGGATTTTATTGTATGTTTATATTTATGATCATATGTAAAGTTTTATGTCCAAAACTTTTCCGTTCGTTTAATTTTAATTGATTTTTAGTTGAAAATAATAAACTCTCATATAAAGTAAATTCAATTTTTGGCGCCGTTACAAATCACATATTAATTATCAGTTATGAGTAATCAATTATCAGCGTTATCATTTAACGTTTTCATTTTTTCAATCGTATCCGTTATGACTCTCTTCTCCCGAAATCACCTCTATACTTTTAGGATGTACAGTAATTACGTGAAATAATTATTATTACAAATGAAGATGTTGAAAAACTTTAAAAACTATTAATTAAATAAT
Source organism: Hypochthonius rufulus (assembly GCA_000988845.1). Lineage (NCBI taxonomy): Eukaryota > Metazoa > Arthropoda > Arachnida > Sarcoptiformes > Hypochthoniidae > Hypochthonius > Hypochthonius rufulus. Next base: position 1,461 of record LBFL01005342.1, read on the forward strand.
TGTTCATGTAATTGTTATATTATCAAATAGCTAATCGTTGAATAATATTCTGAGATATTCTAAAGTATTCTAAAATAATGGTTAAATTCCAATAAAATTGAATGCAATTTATTGTCGTAATTATTTAATGCTCAATTTACTGTCAGTGATCCTCCACTGTCAATATCGTTATGTGTATCTGTATGTGTCATATCCCCTCACATTACAATACAATGGCTCCGCTCCTCTTACTACGGGAGTGCCATTAACAAATCACTTTAATCATTATCGCAATTAATGGTCAATTGTCGATTACACTGACGATCGATGAGTATAATGGCCGATGATTACGACGATAAACCCCCGGCCCCACCGGTACGGTTAGCATCAGCGAGAGAATTGTCATCGATACCCGTGGATATGAGACCATTGCCCAAAGAACCCGATCGTGAAGAGGAGAGACGAAAGAACAAAATGAAGGGACTGAAAAATGCCAAAAAAGACCGTAAAGAGACGGAAAAACCCATAATTTCACCACCGACTAATTTCGAACATACGGTACACGTGGGGTTTGACTCTCTGACGGGAGAGTTCACGGGAATGCCATCGTCGTGGGCTCAGCTCTTACAGAACTCGAATATATCCAAAACCGAACAGAAGAAGAATCCACAGGCGGTTCTCGACGTACTCAAATGGTATGACTCTACCAAAGGAAAGGACGAAAGCAAATATATGACCATGAACCGCACTTTGGGTAATTTTCTCTTTTTACGCATTTACTTTTTATACGATCGGAAATTTTCATAGTTTTTCAGGGAAATTTTTCAATGTAAATGTTAATTGTATCTTTAGATATGTTTTAATGGAGTTTAATAATGACTCATAAGCGATGATTCACAGAGTATCAAATATTTCACTATACTCAATGCTAATATTTCTTAACATAATTAATGCATGAATCAAAGATACAACTGAATCAATGATCAGTGTGATTCGATATCGCATTTCATTGAGTATCGCGGATCATAATTAACATTTAAATCTCTTTACTATACTCACGTATATATTTACTCATCCCTATGCTTTTCGACTCTTTACTCTTAATGCTGCATTTTAATTAAAAAGCGGAACTCATAAATAGTCTTTTACTATCATCATTGTCAAGTAATGTCTTTCGAATGTTGAATCTAATTTAATGTAATTTTTATGTCCCATACTAACACATGTCCTCACAGATGCATCGCCACGACCGTCATATTTGGCGGAGAAATTCGCTGCAATGACCACCACAACCACCACCACGACATTAGCATCCTCCTCAAGTGCGAGTGCGAGTGTTTCACCCGTTCATACCAAACTAATTGTAAGTCACGGATCTGCAGGTTCATGCGCTTCGTCAATCACGTCACTACCGTCGACACCCGATGATGACATTAGCCATAACCAAACGGGTGATAATGATATATCAGACCCGTTACCACCGCCAATTGTTGCACGTCCCGAGAAAACAAAATCCATTTATACTAAACCCGTCTGTGAAATTAAGAATAACGGTTCTTTGAACAATAGAGATATCACTAATAACAATAGCAACAACAATATCAATAACAATGTGTCGACACCGTCGGGACAATTGACGATGCAGCAGTTAAAGCAGAAGAAAAAGAAAATGACCGATGAGGAGATCATTGAGAAATTACGCGGAATCGTGACCATAGGTGATCCCAATCGTAAGTTTACGAAAATGGAAAAGATTGGTCAAGGGGCGTCCGGCACTGTATATACCGCCATTGAGATTTCCACGGGTATGGAAGTGGCGATTAAACAAATGAATCTGTCGCAACAGCCAAAGAAGGAACTGATTGTGAATGAAATATTAGTGATGCGTGAGAATAAACACCCGAATGTTGTAAATTATTTGGACAGTTATTTAGTGGGTGAAGAGTTATGGGTGGTGATGGAGTATCTTCCCGGGGGTTCCCTCACCGATGTCGTCACCGAGACGTGTATGGATGAGGGGCAAATCGCTGCCGTGTGTCGGGAGGTGCTTCAGGCACTCGAATTTCTGCACTACAATCATGTCATTCATCGTGATATTAAATCGGATAATATACTGCTGGGAATGGACGGCAGTGTTAAGCTCACCGATTTTGGATTCTGTGCTCAAATATCGCCCGAACAAAACAAGAGGACGACTATGGTCGGAACGCCCTATTGGATGGCACCTGAAGTGGTCACACGCAAACAGTACGGACCTAAAGTGGACATTTGGTCGTTAGGAATTATGGCGATTGAGATGATTGAAGGAGAACCGCCGTATCTCAATGAAAACCCTTTACGAGTGAGTGTTGCGATACTTGTGATTAGCCTTTAATGTGATTATATTAATTTTTAGGCTCTTTATTTAATTGCCACAAATGGAAAACCCGAAATTAAAGAAAAAGAAAAATTATCACCGCTTTTTCAGGATTTCCTCGATAAGTGCCTCGAGTGTGACGTCGACAAACGATGGTCCGCTTCTGAATTACTAAAGGTTTATTGACAATTAAGTATTATAAGTATTAAATTTAATATATTCATAATTTGATAGCATCCGTTTGCGAAGATTTCACGTCCTCTCGCGACATTACATCCCCTTATTGTAGCAGCACGTGACGCAGCAAAAGGACATTAACTCCAACATACGGGCCGATGCCGATAGAAACATTCATATACATATTGTAGTTAAATTAATTTAATCGTATATTCCTAAAGATGCAATATTTTTGTCAAAGACAATTCTTTGTGTTCCCATTGCAAATGGCATTTTTGCCGCTAATTAATTGGACGATAATTAATTGAAATTCTCTGTACATAATTATGACTTTTGATTAACTATTGTGCCTCATTATTTTATATTAACCCTTTTCCATTCGAATTATTTATCTATCTTTAGGTGAGATTTTGTGGCAGGATATTTACACAATTACAATATGCACATAAGTATAAGTGATAAATTTTGGGGTATAATTTATTTTATTTTTAAATTTAACTTATTTGTGCCAATCGAGTACTTTAAAGTAATAAATTAAAAAAATAATTTATTTACAAAGAGAAGGGCCGTCACTTAATGACTCGAGAAACGTTTTACCATTAATTATTTTTGTTGTCGCAACGATATAATCAGCATTAACATCCTCCTGTTGAGAGAGAAACCGAAGTGCTGATATTTCAGCGAAAGTGCATCCGCCCAAAAAGAACACTAAAATTATTTTATGATCATCGACGACACCCGATTGTATTGATGCACCGGAATTTCGCCGCTTCCGGAGTCCGACGGGAATCTGCTGAATCTCTTCAACGGTGGGTTCGGGTAATATCTTTAGTAATTCGGGTATCGCTCTCCATCCGGGATGATCCAAGTATTGGGCCATTCGGACACTTAAAGGAGCGTAATTATTATAGATATGTGTTATGTCAGTCGGATTCTCTTCTCTTTTTCCTTCGGATGTTAATTTTAGAGTTTTTCTAATGACATTATACGATCGATTTCCATAACCACCGTATAACTTAAAAATCCCGACTCTTTCTAAGTTATTAAGCGTCAAGAAATGGTCATATCCGTACGTTTGTAAAATTTCCCGTTTATAATAATCTAATACTTTTGACTTTAATCCATTATTAGTGAAACTCTGAATCGCAATTAACCGTAATACTTTCGCAATCGGTTCCTGACGTGCAATGCAATCCTCAATGTACGGACATGATTTGTCAGTTTCAATGGCATTAACCAAATACTGTTCTGTTTGTATCGTTTCGATAAACGATTCCTGATCCGTCACTTCTTTAATTAACTCAGCCATTGATGTATGATTTGCCTGTGATTTTTTTGCCGCCTGAAGATGTGGTAATTTCGCCACGAATTGTCTGATTTCCCCCACTGTTTGTGCGGAATGACGTTCGTCAATTTGTGCCTTCAAATTTTTGGCACTTTTGTTAAGTGTCGATCCGACACTATTAAAATTCTTATCTCTTAACTGAACGAAAAGATCTTCCGCTGAGTTTAAGACAAATGTCTTTGAATCGGTCGGAAGATCCGTCTGTTGACTGTTATCATCGGTTTGAATGAACTTTTCGGGCGGTAATTTTATGGTATTATGTTTAATATCATAAATCTCGTCCAAAAGTCCCTCATAAGTGTATTGTGTCATAAATGGTGTGAGTAAATCTACAGACCGATCAATTAACAGTATACAATCGATTTGGGGTGTGATTTGAGGCTCATCACCCCCCAATTCACGTCTCATTCGACACATCAAATCGTACACTAATTTTGCACATTTCCCCTGACCATAGATGTTCGGAATGACCCCGTACAATGATTGTATGATCATAATTGCTTTAGCGGCGTGAAACATTGAAGTGTAATCATTCTCCAAATGACACTCCCGAAACGCGGAATCCCATTCCATTGAAATAACATCAGAATCGAGTGCGAACATATCACTCGCGAATTCATCGATGTGTGCGAATGTCCCATAAACACCCAAATTCTGTAATTTCCTCTCACATAATGTGGACTTTCGCGGTACAAACACCAAATAATATTGTTTATTATTTTTATTCCCTTTTTCTTCGTGAAACAAATTATCAGCGATAATGTCCATTAATGACAATTTGGCTCTGACTAAATACACAATACTATCGGCGTTCACCGACGGGAGTTTCCCGTTACGCAATTGAAACATTTGAGTCACTCCGTGTTCCTTCAGTTTAGGGTAATCCGCGATGAGTCCGAAAGACCCGACTAAATTATCATCCCATACTATTGCTTTCGTTCCCATACATTTGTCGATGCATTCCAATAGTTGCTTCTGTTGTAATTCCTTAATTAGCGACACGTTAATGTGTCCCGTACTGAGATATGACATTTTAATTTATGAAATTTTAATTCTAATTTCACATTCACATGTGTTTATAGTTAAATGTCACGCCCCGTAATTGCATCACAAGAGATGTCAATCATTGCATTGGTAAATATGGCATTTAATGATGTCATATTAAAGCGCGTTTTTCAAAAAATTTTCAAATTAAATACCTGAGTTTTGAAGAAATAACCCCATGGGATTGTTTATTATAAATCAGCAAAAACAGGAATAAAGTATAATTTCCCAATACACTCTAACCTCTTCCCAATACACTCTAACCTCTACTTTAAGACGCTTTTTCTTAATTATGTTTTTATTATGTAAATTATCTTTGATTTAAACCATTCTAACGCAGTCATATTGCGGCGGAAATTTTTTGTTCATGTAGAATCAATGTAATAATTGTGAAATTAGAGAGGTTAAACAACAAAAATTTATATTACTCGAGCCCAAGTTAGAGTTAGTTTGTTTAGGCTAGGTTCGAGCTTCCTTAGGTTAGGTCCTGCACGCCTAAGCTATAAGTTTGAAAAATTAATCATTTCACATTTAGTTTAATTTAATGGTTTTGAGTTTTCGGGCAAATGTATTGTCGGGCAAGTGAATGTCAGGAAAACGTACCTAACCCATACACGTATGGGTACACACACAGACATTTTAATATTTTAATAACGTTTGTATCGTGAATATTGTTTTCTTTATTTACATTGAAATCCATTGTTGCAGATTCCTGTAACCATCGATTTGGGAATTTGTAATGCTATTTTCGAATTTCTAAATATTGTGCCATTCCTTTGCACAATACATTCAGATTATTATACGTAACGGACTCTAATCTCTGTTAAAATTTACAAAAAAATAATTTAGTATTTTAAGATAAATCAGAGAATTAACCAAAAGTGAGAAACACTGATGTATGTTTTTTTTGGATTCAGTCCTAAGATTTCCAATAAATAATAACGAATCCCAAACAATAATGAAATTCTTCATTTAAGGGTAATATTTTTTAATTTCAATATTACAAGTCAAATGTACCGTACTTTCGATTGTATAAGAAACACCCTTTTTGATGCCTCTTGATATATTGAGAAACACTATAGTATTTTCTTATCATATCCTTATCATAATCCCTTTCCCTTTCCTCAGCTTATGTTTTTCAAAGTATTGTCCCTATGGTAAGGGCCTCTAAAAGTGTTTCCGATACAATCGAAAATACGGTAATCTTTTATGTTTGAATCCGATTATGATGGAAATATAAATCAATATCTTATATCCATTTGTTAGTTACGTGATGGTGAATTGCAAAACATCACGTAATATTCCAATGAGAGTCATATGCGAGAGGAGAACATTTATCAAAACTAAATTTTTGAAAATATTAACATTTTCAATAAATAAATTTGCGAAATTTCGTGTTACTTTTTATTATACGTTTGAAATAAGCAGTCAATAAAATGTGAATGCGTACCTTTAAGTTTAAGTATTCCTTGAGAGAGGGGTCTTTGTGGGGTAGAACTTTTCAACTCTTAAAAAGATCTGAAAAATGGCAAACTTACAACTACTTGTTAGTAAAATTTAACGTGCCTAGGGTAACCTTTCCCTAGGTGGGATCGAATAACCCCTTACAACGTTGCAACACATTAATTCAATATGCGTGCAGCAAAGTATACAATTGATAACTCACCATGAATAGGGAAACGCAAGTAATGTAAACACATTATTTGCGTTAAGAAAAACAAATTTAAGTGTGAATAAAAGTTTTGTGTGCATTTTATTTTAATCTGTATCTTAACATTCACTATCAGCGGCAGAATCACATTCAATTAAATCATTATAAAGACAAATATTTTCATTAAAATTATTAAATCATAAAATTTAATGCTTTTAAAGCGTTTCTCTATTCCTGGTGAATGATCAATTTGATTTAATTAAACAGCAATAGAAATATTAAAGTTCTTTATATGTACTTTTCATATCGACTTTATTATTATTAAAATCGTCGGCCGCTGCAATATGAGTTAACAAAAATTGAATGTCCTGAGATATCGGGGAGTGTATCGGGGAGTGTATCAGAATATTAAAAACCCGTGTCGGAGACTAATGGACACGACTGTATATGTATATAACTAAATTTGATTTTATTGTTTAAAATTCGTTAATATCATTAATAACAATTGATTAATATTTTTGTGAATATCATACATATTTATATCATACATATTTATATCATACATTTTATAATTTATCATTATTTTATTTATTTTAAAGTCATTTCCTTTGTCTTTCTTTTTTGGAAATATTTGAATTATATTTGAGTTAAAAATGAATATTTATTGCATTTGATAATTTGCAATGCTTATCATGTTGATTATACATATTGTAGTAAACTTGAAAATTGTAGCATTTATCGTTGCATATTGTGTTTTAACGTTCAAATTCAATATTCAGTTTAAATTCAAAATCAACATAAACTAACGGTGTAAATGTCCCTTTTGCTTCCGTACCGCAAAGAATCTGTAAAAATTTAATGGTTATAAAAAGTATTCGTCAAGAGTGGGTTATTGGACTAGAGTCTAGGGCCAGAGTCTAGAACTAGAGTCTTGGACTAGAGTCTTGGACTAGAGTCTTGGACTAGAGTCTAGAACTAGAGTCTAGGACTAGGACTAGTTTAAGAAATTGGATTTTTTTCGCAGGCAACGTTTGATTTTACTTGAAGAGGTCCCATTTTTTGGGGGGAAGGGGCTAGACACGACCAGATACTACCAAATCCCCATTGGCCAATACTGATTCTAATTATTATTATTATTTATTAATACTGAAAGTGTCAATAGAGATGTACAGCGTGATAATTGAATTATTGATAAAAGCTCCGGATCAAAATATATTATGTATGGAATTCGACACGAGTTGCAAGAAACTGTGAGTAAAATCATTAACATTATCTTCCGCCAATGAGAAAGCAGGGAATTTATTCTTCACAAATTCCTTAAATACTTTACTCCATTATTATTTATTATTACTGATATTACAATTTCTAACAATTCGTGTGGAATCACACACATTAAATAAAATTTTGATCCGGAGCTTTTATCGGTTATTCAATTGTCACACTGTATTGAAAATAGTCAATGTATGAGTGTTTCATTCTAATCTAATTTTTTGAAATGCGATAAAAATTACTACACATGTTTATAACATGTCATAAACATGCCATAGCACGTGTATATGACATTCTGTAAACACGTGTAGCATATAGTTAATAATCGTGATTATTAATAAGTCATTGGTAAAGAGTCATTATGATATGTTAATATTATTTAAGTTAACAGATAAGATATACGATATACGTGCTCATCACATGTTTCGTCTCAATAAACAAATGTATGTCTAAAATTACATTAAAATTTACATTAACTGAGTTTATAAGAAAATGTCATAATTCATTATGATTTGTAAATTTTCTTTTTTTAAAGTTACTTATGCAGAGATCGAAATAACGAAGTACTTTATTAAAATACTTTATTTTATTATTGGTATGACTATAGCTAAAGAAAGCGTCACACAAAAGGATGTTGCTATAGTAACTTTGCTTTTTGAAAGAGGTGCTGTAATAAATATTGTGAATTTTTAATATTGAATTTTACACATTTAAATACAATACTAAAATGTAATAGAATGCGCGTTATTTATGTACTCAAAATTTTCCATATGCGAAGTTACTATAGCAACAACTTTTGGTGTGACGCTTTCTTCAGTTCTATTTATGACTTTATTTTTTATTAAGATTCTTTGATACGGAATGTGTGAATTTATTCTTGTATTTTTTTAATATTAAAATTATGCATAAAGACTTTTACAATAAATAGATTTATTATTCACTCTCATTTTTAATTTGATGGACATTAAATCCCTTTAAATTGTAACATATATATATATATATAATTATTACGTGCTTTTGTGAGTGTTTAGTCTGATTTAATATTTGATAGGACTTACTTTTGATGAAAACGATCCCCCACATGATGCTCCAGACCCATCCAAATACAAAAATAGCGGTTATGAATTGGAGTATTGATGCGGAAACACATATAATAAATGCTTTTATCCAATGATTTGAACCATACTCAGTGTTACAACCAAAAAGTATAGTAATTGATGCTATAAAAGTGCCTAAAGAATAATAATAATATTATATTTCGATTTGGAAATTGAATTGAATAAGAAAATTTCATCAGCGTTATTATTTTATTTTCAAGATTTACTATAAAAGAAATTTTGTAGATGTAATATTATTTGCAAAGTGAGTATTCTGATTTTCTATTAGTATTCATTGTACTGTGAAAGTGATCTAAAATCTTGAGGAATATTTTATTTAATAATGAAACTTTTTGTATGTGAAATGAGAAATGCAAAAGTGATGAGAGAGGACAGGATTGTCATGTCCTTCCTATAGATTTTAGAATATGCCACAAGGATTTGAAGAAATAATGCTCAATTTAAATAAAACATCCTTTAATACACCGGAGATTTTTAATATAGAGGACGAAAATGGGTTCAGCCATATGCATTTTGCTATCTTCTACACATACAAAATGAATATGGTAGAACTCATTTCCATCCTCTATAATAAAAATTCTCTGTGTAATAAAATATTTTAATTACCCTCATTTAAAGCAAAAATCTTAAAATGTATCCTGACACTTCTAGAAAAATTTTCAATTTATTTCCTCACGGATCGATAAATTCCCTGACATTAGCTAAGTTTGAAAAAGTGTTACGAAACGTGATGATGCAAATTATGAAAACTTAAAATTGACCGTAACATAAAAGAACGTGTGATTAATAATCACCGATAATCATTATGTAATTAAATCAAAAAATGAAATTTTAATCAGAAAATTTCATACGATACTTTTTTGTTAATTAATGGCGGAGTCTCATTACAATGGGAGTTTATTGGGAATGATAACCTTTACCATAATCGGATTTTTAAATTATTATATAATTAATAATCATTGATTATTTTTAGTTTTAATGTCGCATATTATTGTATTCATTCATTATAAATGCTTTTTTTGCTTTTCTCATCTATTAACGGGACGTGATCTGAAGAGTTATGTATCATTATGGTATTCTTTGGTGCATGCGATATATTAAAACGCTTAATTATTAATACAGAAATACGTATCCATATTCGTACATCGCACGTTCATGTATTAGCATTAACATGCCAATGACAAAATCTCTGTATTCACTCCTCTTTTGCGTTCATTTAAGTTCCACATTTTAATGAAATATGAAATATGATTACCGAATTACTAAATTAACTTTTTTAGGTTATTATATTGTAAATGTAATTTTTGTTTGACCTTTGCTAAAGTTTTCATATACGCATTTCACTTTTACATTTAATTTTACTGAGAGGTGTTGTATATACTACCGTATTCCCCCATGTTATTCAAAACTCCCAAACAACAAACATTTAATGTGATAAATACAATTTAAGCATGATGTTGGTTTACTAAACTAATATTTAACAAAATTTTATATTATATTTGATTATCTTAACATATATTTAATTATTGACATTTAATCATAATCCAGTACTGTGAGAATGTTTCGTGTGAAAATTTTGAATTTAGTTTTTTCGGTTTTTTAACTATAATTTTGTTCACGTCTGTGCATTACTCTGTGGAGAATAGTAATTCTTTGTGTACATTTTGTACATGCTTCAATAGTAGTGTATTTTACTATAAATATATATCAAAAATACATATACTGCAATATGCACGAAATTTCGCAAATTTATGATCCTCTTATAAATTCTCTTAACGCACTGCGTTCATCGGTCCACTAAACTCTAAATATGCTCCGAAACAAAACATATCAAAAGTTTTATATAATTTCGGTAATAATCATAACGTAAAAACCTGTGTATTAATTTTTTCTTTCCGTTTACATTAAGTTTTGTTAAATTTATTGCCTGTTTTGACGATATATAACAATAGTATCAGTATGTAAATAGTTTTGACAGCAATTGGTTACTATAGTTACTAAAGTTTTGAAGAAAAAAATAATATAATCTATGATAAATTATCATTGATAAAATGGTCCCGATACTATTTCGTCAAATCTTTAGTGGAGATTCTTTACATCTTTAAATTCATTGTGATGTTTGAATGCAACAAAAATTACATTACACTCAAACCTCTCTTTTATTGACGCATTTGTACAGTCAAAACATTTAAAGGAAATCAAATCTATAAAAATGAAATACAATTCTTTCATTTTTGCGAAATATGACTATTGAAATATGTAAAGAAAATTGAAGTACAAAATAAACGAGTTCTGAGTGTGTCAGTTTAGCAATTATTTTATAAATTATATCGATTATATTAATATTAACTCCCAAAAATTGTAAAAATGATTTTGCATATGCTATTTTGACGCGGAACATGTGTAAAAGTTTTGATAACGTTGAGAACACAGTTCGTACGGAGTTTTTAGGATTATTAAATTCTATGGTCGAAGAATAGTGTTATTATACAATCACTTGAATGATAAGTTACTCTTTACTTTATATTATTTGTTGTTTATGAGAAGAATCATAAAATGTTTCTAAATTTAGAAAAAATAAAAAAAATTACAGAATAATCGATGTTTAAAAAGAGTTATAAATAAAGAAAATCGAAGAAAAATGGATTTTGTCAATTATTAAATGGTCACGAAAAGGGCCAAATTTAGTTGATAGGCTATAGATGTGCATTTAGATAATCTCTCAGTGACCATTGAAATTTGATAAAACATATGATAAAAGTTGTGACGCAAAAGAAAAAATTTTGCGAAACAAAAAAAATTCTTTTTATTAGCATTACATATTTGTTTAAAATCAAATTATTCTGTCAACTTTTGTATCACGCATCTCCTCATGTAATGTATTGCAATTCTTAATAATAACGCACACATTATTCTGGAATTTGTGATTAGTATTGAACTAATACTGTGGGAAAATGCAAACATTTGATTATTATTAATATTTATGAGATATTTAATCGATATAATACTGTTCGTAATTTTGTACGACACGTGTTAATGGGAAATCATAGAAATCGTAGAAAATTACTAAAATAGTATCATAAATGTTTAATTTTTGCATTACCTGATCCCGGTAATAGTAAATTCAGTATGCACAGCAACAATGACATGTAAAGCGGCATCGTCGGTACCGATCGTCTGAAATACCCGTGACCACTCGCATAGAACTGCTCAATCGGTGCTGCTATTATATTGGGCGGATATGCAATCACCGGTGTACACGTATTATTAATGCCATTATTAGTAATGATAGTATTTGATAATTGTGAATGCCCATTTGGGATGCCATTACTTGTATTACTCCCATTAGCACCATACTGTCGATACGGGCAATAATAGGGATTCCGTACGCTCTTGAGTATTGTTGAGGGTTTACAGTTATTGCTATTGCAACACGTGACAGCGCAATAAAATTGGTGATCGTTGCCAATTGGGATGGTCGGTGATGTCGCAGCGTCTCGAGCAAATAGCATTCCGACACATAAAACTTGAGTCAAACTTTTCAGTTGAATCGCATAATACCGGTTCCGGTATTTACAACAATGACTATGGCATCACAAATGATTAACCTGCAGATAAGAACCATCGATTCACGATTCTTCGCTAATCAATTCGTACCGCTTCATTACAATGAACATTTCACACATTTACCCAATTGTTCATGAGTATGTGAACATCATTGTCCAGTGCTTCACATCGATGCGCCTATTATTTAATACCATTTAAATGTGTGTCTGCGCAGTCACAGAAGCATTAAACTTTGGCATTGGCATACAAAACCATACATATAAATGAATATTATCGCATTAATATTCTTCGTATATTCGTCGGGACGAATATCCAAAATGCAGTGCACTGTGTCAATGCTAAATCTATAAATGTTAACATAGCTAACATAGCTATGGGTAACTTATAAAATATGTTAGTTATTGTAATAATCGTAATAATGATAATATAACACATAAAATAAAAGCAGTTTTTATTGGGTTAACTAAACTAAACAATACATTAATCCAATCCAATTCAAGGACAACATATTAAATGAATAAAATAGATGTGCCGATAATTCAATAATACCATTGTAAATACCACTGTAAATAGAATATTTTTCTATTGGATATTTGAACGTGTAAAAAGGTGTTCTCTCAATATAATTATTATTTTTGTAGATCTTTATTATGGCTTTTGTTATTGCCACAGTCATTATCGATCCGATAGAACTTTAGGGTCTTTTACAATGTCCAATTTGAACTTTATACTGTTAATTTGCGAATTAATCATTTATTCGACTTTTGTCTACTTTTAGTGTCGTTAATTATTTATATTCAATTATATTGAATTATAATGAATTATATTGAATTATATTGAATTAGTCCATTTCGGCGTATATCAGCAGCTGCCTCTGGCAATATATGTTTCAAGTGTTTTAATTATTCTTGACTTTTGACAAGAGTTTAACATAACATCAATGGAAGTGAATTTGAAAATTTTAAGAAACGCTTTCAGCTCAATTTTTCTATAATCGTGGTGAGAGTAGTGACAGATTTCGACTAATTATTTATAGAAATTATATGAATCTAATTTTATATTAGTTTATATCGAATTATTCTATATACAGTAACTATTCGATTTTCTTAAACACGATTTTCTGAAACTTCGATTTTCTAAACTAAAATTAAATAATTTGTTGGTCCGCCATAGGGCATAATGTTAAAATAATTCGTTTTTCTTAATTCGATTTTCTGAAATATTCAGTTTTCTGACACATTTTAGTAATTCCCTATGCCTTTGACAGCGCTTCGATTTTCTTAAGTTATCAGCTCAGTTAATGTTTACACACGTGATACTTATTATAAGGAATGCATATAGGAGCTGACATATGCATATTATGTGTAAAAAGATATAAAATACATATTTATGTACCGATATGTATTTTTAATAACAATGATCACGTGCTTATTATAAATTTTATAAAA